>JAOTRA010054179.1:0-18057 GCA_026260255.1 Pseudolaguvia tuberculata | reverse complement strand
TCCATGTGTTCCAGGAACGATTAAAAGTGAGGTGTGAAGCCGTCTCTGCTGTCTCTGGTGTGAAGTTTATTATGTACCGAATGAGATCTGCTACATTAGCAGTCAGGTAGGTAGTGCTGGAAGAGATGAGTCTTTAGTCGTTTTTTAAAGACAGTCAGTGTTTCAACTGTTCTTACATTGATGGGGAGTTTGTTCCACCATCTTGGTGCTAGAACAGAGTACAGTCTTGATGTAGATCTTCAGGGGCGGAGGGACCAGTCGAGCAGTGCTTGTGGGTCTGAGGGACCGTGGTGCAGTGCGAAGAGTGATAAGTGCTGTGAGACAAGAGGGCGCTACACCATTTTTGGCTTTGTAGGCCAGCATCAGTGTACACTTTCTCCAGATCCACAAACACACAATACAACTCCTTCTGGCCTTCTCTATACTTTCTCCAACAATATCCTCAAAACAAAGATTGCATCTGTAGTACTCTTCCTTGGCATGAAACCATACTATTGCTCACAGATAGCCACCTCTTCCCTCAGCTTCCACTAATCTTTTCCATAACTTCATGGTGTAACTCATCAAATTGATTCCCCTGCAGTTACTGCACGTCTGCACATCTCCCTTATTCTTAAAAATTGGTACCAGAACACTCCTTCTCCATTCCCCAGGCCTTCACCTTCCAGAATCCTGTTAAACAATTCAGTCAGAAACTTCACTGCCATCTTTCCTAAACATCTCCACGCTTCTACTGGAATGTCATCTGGTCCAACCGCCTTTCCACTTTTCATCCCCTGGCTTGTGCAACCCTAATGGCTGGTTTGGGACACAAAAGTGTCTATTGTATGCATACTTCCGGACAGATACAAATCCGGACAGAAACACTAGCACATCAGGGAACATTTTACAACATTAAATTTTCATACTAAGGATTCCGACATACTAGTTACCTCGCATACTCGGTTTAATTAGTATGATAGCGTTTTTCATATATAAAGTGTTTTTAATAAGATGGTATTTTGCGGAATCTATCTCCTGTCCCAACCGGAGACCAAAGCACTGAAGGAAAATGTCAACAAAGCTCTGGCCTATGGTCATATATTTAGTTTGGCAGACACTCTTATCCAGAGCGATTTACATTTGTTTTTGGTTTTTTTTACAACTGAGCAATTGTGGGTTAAGGGCGTTGCTCAAGGACCCACAGTGGTTGCTTGAGAGAGGGGGAACCTGAACATGAGAAGCCTGAACATGAGAGAGGGGGAACCTGAACATGAGAGAAGGGGAACCTAGAACATGAGAGAGGGGGAACCTGAACATGAGAGAGGGAGAACTTGAACGAGAGAACATGAGAGAGGGGAACCTTAACATGAGAAGCCTGAACATGAGAGAAGGGGAACCTGAACATGAGAGAAGGGGGAACCTGAACATGAGAGAGGGGGAACCTGAACATGAGAGAGGGGGAACCTGAACGAGAGAACATGAGAGAGGGGGAACCTGAACATGAGAAGCCTGAACATGAGAGAGGGGTAAGCTGAACGAGACAACATAAGAGAGGGGGAACCTGAACGAGAGAACATAAGAGAGGGGGAACCTGAAAGAGAGAACATGAGAGAGGGGGAACCTGAACGAGAGAACATGAGAGAAGGAACCTGAACGAGAGAACATGAGAGAGGGGGAACCTGAAAGAGTGGGAACCTGAACGAGAGAACATGAGAGAGGGGGAACCTGAACGAGAGAACATGAGAGAGGGGGAACCTGAACATTAGAAACCTGAACATGAGAGAGGGGGAACCTGAACAAGAGAACATGAGAGAGGGGAACCTGAACGAGAGAACATGAGAGAAAAGAACCTGAACAAGAGAACATGAGAGAGGGGGAACCTGAACGAGAGAACATGAGAGAGGGGAACCTGAATGAGAGAACATGAGAGAGGGGGAACCTGAACATTAGGAGCCTGAACATGAGAGAGGGGGAACCTGAACAAGAGAACATGAGAGAGGGGAACCTGAACGAGACAACATAAGAGAGGGGGAACCTGAACGAGAAAACATGAGAGAGGGGGAACCTGAAAGAGAGAACATGAGAGAGGGGGAACCTGAACGAGAGAACATGAGAGAGGGGGAACCTGAATGAGAGAACATGAGAGAGGGGGAACCTGAACAAGAGAACATGAGAGAGGGGGAACCAGAAACGAGAGAACATGAGAGAGTGGAAACCTGAACGAAAGAACATGAGAGAGGGGGAACCTGAATGAGAGAACATCAGAGAGGGGGAACCTGCCTCCAAGCCTCCGTGACGGGAACCGGGCGAGGCTTCCCAGCCTCCATGGCAGGAACAGAACGAGGCTTCCTAGTCTCCGTGACAGGAACAGAACGAGGCCCCCGGGGATTTTAAAAAAGCGCGCACTCCTGCACACACTTCGGACACTTACTGCAGCGACCGTCATATCTCCGCGGGAATGCGATCGGGGGGGGGGGTGTTTGCCGACAATCCGCTGGATGCGAACTTGCTTGGATCATACTGTCAGAAAGGGGAGGGGGAGCAGGATCGGGGGAAAAGGAGCGCACCCAAACGCAGGATTGGCGGGTTTTAAAGAAAAGCTAAATTAATAAATAAATAAAAAATACCAGATTTAAACTTAAGAAAATACTGTAAAGAAACTAGGCGTGACAAAGACAAGACGAGACAAGATTGCAAACCTGAACATGAACATGAAAAACCAGTCAGGGAAACATGATCCAACAGCCCCTAGGAGAAAACTGCCAGCTTATAAAACGTGGAAATCAGCGCTCGACAAGACTCAGCTGCCCGGCACACCGGCAGCGCGCTGGAGACGCTCATCTCAGAGGACGACGTGACAATGACCAAGCCAATACACAATGCTCCGTTGTGTCAACAGTGGAATCTAAGATTGTGTTTACGGATCAATTTCCTGAGTGGCAGTATATATAATGAAAAAAGTATTTTAAAAAGTTAAATAGGACTTGAGCCAGGAAAGAGCCGTCCCTTTAATACCGACCAACTTCTCTAATCTATTCAGAAGAATGTTATGATGTATAGTGTCGAAGGCTGTACTAAGATAGAACCAAGAGATAGTTCACCAAGAGAACTAGCAGAGAGACGCAGCCCTGATCAGAGGCCAATAGTAGATCATTTACTACCTTAACAAGTGACGTCTCAGTGCTGTGATAAGGACTAAATCCTAATTGATAAAATTCATGAATGTTATTTTGGTGTAGATAGGAACATCTACTGTTGTTCTACTACTTTTTCTAAAAAAAGTTAAATAAAGGGAAGTATCGATATCGGACTGCAGATACTTTACTAGGGTCGAAGGTCTGGTTTCTTAATTAGTACTTTTAGCACTGCTAATTTAAATAGTTTCGGAACATACTGAATGAAGTATTAACTATTGTCAGTAGGGGTTCTATTACAGACACCGGATCTAATATACAAGTTCATCAGAAGAGATGAGTGAAATTAATTCAGTCGTAGAAGAGTGTAGTGCATTCTAAATCATCAGAGCTAGTTAGAGGAACAGTCTGAATTAGCAGTCTGAATTGTCTGCATAATTTATACAATTTTGTCGTCAAAGAATTTACTGAAGTCCTCACTACTGCAGGCTGTAACTGCGGAGATGTCAGTGCTGGTCTGATTCCTAGTTAATTTAGCTACAGTGTTAAAAAGGAACCTGTTTTAACTTAACTAGATTATTCCTGTTATTTTCTATAAGGAAGGAGAGGTAGGCTGATCTGGCCTCACTAAGAGCTTTCTTATAAGCCAGGAGTCTTCCATGCAGTCTGAAATACTAACAATCTTGTTTGCCGCCATATCCATTCTATTTTTTTGGCGCTCAGTTTTAGAGACCATGTATGATCATTAATCCACGGAGCAAGCTTTTTTTCTTTAACTAATAGTCTTTTGACAGGGGCTACGCTATCCAAGGTATAACGCAGAGAAGATTCTAGGTAAACTGCTGCCTGGTTGAGTTCCATGGGATCCGACGGTAATCCAATCTTGGTGGATAAATCTGAGAGAAGGTTAAAATTTTGGGGAGTCATAGGTGTAAATATACGTTTAATGCGATAACGTGGGGCTACGTGTACATTCTGGGATAATTTAATTTAAAATGAGACAGTGATCAGAGATTATTTCACACTGTGTTATTGTCTGTACATTATCTATATTTATACCAAGAGATGATATCAAATCTAATGTGTGACCTGCTTTATGTGTGGGTCCTATAATACACTGATTGACTCGACTGATTGAGTCGAGTATAGATAAAAATGCCATCATCGGCGGGTTGCTTGTCTTTTCAAAATGAACATAAAAATCCACAACATTAGTGCTCTATCCACAGAGACCACCAGGTTCGATACAAAATCTGCAAATTCACCAAGGAATTCAGAGTATGGTCCCAGTGGTCTGTAAATAATAATTAGCAGAATCGACTGACTCAGTTTATTGTTTGCCACTGGATAAGTTACTTTGCCATAAAGAATTTCAAATGTGTTAAAATTATATTCCTGTTTTAGCATACCCTTTAAACTATTATTATAAATAACGCCTAAGCCTTTACCTCTACCGGTTAGACAAGATGTATATTTGTAGCTGTACTCTGGAGGACACGCTTCATTTAATGCTACATACTCATTCTGCTTAGTCCAGGTTTTCAAACTTTTGATCTTTAATCATTTCATTAACAATAAGAGATTTAGACGCAATAGACATAATATTTAACAGTCAAAACTTTAGATCAGAGGTGTGGGCTGTGTGATCAGACCACCTGACCACCTGCTCCTGCCTGGGCTCTGGACAGTCATCAAATAACTAGGCCTGTTCTAAGACCATAGCCTATGCTGCATGACAAGAGAGACGCCCCTTCCCAAGTCTCATCCTAATAGGCCATGTTTACCCTCAAACATTAGCCATTTATTAATAAAAGTTCATTTATTTTTCGAGCACCACCTGGACATCCAGCGGTTTAGCAACCATAACCTGCTGTAGGCTAGGTTGCCTCATCGCATTGCAATGGGGCCAGAGCCGACTGCGACATAGGACAATTCCTTTTAACACCTCTAAAATTAACCTTAGTCTGGTGAAGGTGAAATATGCTTATCACATCCGTGAACACACATTACATTTACATTGACATGAACCAAGGTTAGCACAGCGTCTCTAAACCGGAAGTTAGAACAGTTTTTCTGCAATAGGGCGTTGATGACCTCTGATGGACGAGGGGAGGGGAGGGTACCATTACATTACCCCCTTCTATGAATGTCTCCAGGCAAAATCTAAAAATAAGCATTAAACATAAAGCAAGACATAATACGCATAGATATGACATATGTAACTAAACTAAATCATAGACATAACCACAATAATTTTACCAAGAATATCAAAACGACCATAATAAGAACAAGACTAACCTAAATGAGAACATTACTAATCTAGACAGACACCACTAATTTGAACAAAACTAATTTAAACATGAACATAAACATATAATCAAAACATAACTAAACAAAGACAAAAACATAAACATGAACATAGCACAACAAGATCACATAACCAAAGACATAATCATGGACATAACATAACTGAACTACAAACACGATTCCAAAAATGTTGGGACACTGACCAAAATAAAAACAGAATGCAATAATGTGGGGATGGGGGCGCGGTGGCGTAGTGGATAGCACAGTTGCCTCACAACAAGAAGGTCCCGGGTTCGAATATATAACATAGATGACATAAGAAATGTTTAAATGTTGAGAAAAATCAACTTATTTTAAAGGGAAAATAAGTTGATTTTCAACACATCTCAAAAAAGTTGGGACAAGGCCATGTTGACCATTGTGTGGAATCCCCTTTTCATTTTTATGCAAACGTCTGGGGACTGAGAAGACAGGTTGCTCAAGTTTAGGAAAAGGAATGTTGTCTCATTGTTGTCTAATACAGGTTTCTAGTTGTGCAACCATCTTCTTTGTCGCATCTTTTTTTTGGATGAACGATCTGGACTGCAGGCTTGCAATTTCATTACGCGGATCGTTCTCCTACGCAGCCATGTTGTTGTAATTGACGCAGTATGTGATCTGGCATTGTCATGTTGGAAAATGCAAGGTATTCCCTGAAAGAGAAAAGATGGGAGCACATGTTGTTCTAGAACTCGGATATACATTTCAACATTGATGGTGCATTTCCAGATGTGTAAGCTGCCCATACCCCACACACTAATGCAAAACTATACCATTAGAGATGCAGGTTTCTGAACTGAGAGCTAAGAGCTCCTCTTTATTCCGGATGACATGGCATCCCATTTTCCCCAAAAGAACTTTTTTTTAATTCAAATTTTGATTCGTCTGACAGTTTTCCCACTTTCCACAGCACGGGGGATTGTGTTCACCAACAATGTTTTCTGGAAGTATTTCGGAGCTCATGTTGTGATTTCCATTATAGTAGCATTCCTGTCTGATGCAGTGCCGTCTAAGGACCCAAACATCACGGGCATCCAGTATGGGCTACCAGACTTAAACCTTACACACAGAGAAAGCCAATTGACCTAATAAGTTGCAAATTGGTCCTCCAGCTGATTCTTAAATGTACATTTAGCTTTTCCGGCTTCTTATTGCTACCTGTCCCACCTTTTTTGGAATGTGCAGCTCTCTCATGAAATCCAAAATGAGCCAATATTTGGCATGACATTTTAAAATGGCTCACTTTCAACATTTGATATGTTATCAATGCTGTATTCTGGAAAAAGATTTAAAATTTATAACTTCCACTGCATTCTGTTTTTATCCCAACTTTGTTGGAATGGGGTTTGTATAAACATAAAACATAAACGTATCAACATAACCAGCAAGAATAGAAATTTAAAAGAGAACAAAACTTAACAAATACAGTAACTTACCAAAAACAGTAATCCACGATAGGATCAGCTGGAGCCTCCCCTGGCATGATGAAGCTGTATTGGCGCCTTCTCTGGCATAATGAGACTGTCTGGTGCCTTCTCTGGGGAAGAGATTAGTTTATCTTCTTTTCCTGTAACTTGTTTTATTGTGTGTTATTTCTTTAAGATTATGTGAGATCGTGTACATGCGTTCTCCTTCTGTGTTATGCTTCTGTATTTTGCACAACTCAGTACATTCCCATGTCACACACACATAGTCAAAATCAAATGTTCGGTCCTTAGAAGGTAATCTGTAAGAACATGCTCAGGGGTGTTGGGTTCCTGTCTGTTATCTGTAGATACAGGCATGGGAGAAAGTTTCCTGTCCGTTATTCTCAGAAGGTGTAACAAACTGCTCTGTTCTGAGTTCCTCTTTTCCTTTCTATATATATATTGGACTCCTTTGTATGCTACTTTGGAGGTCTCTGCATGAATAAACTGTCATGACAAAGTTCTGGTGTTTGTTCTATGCGTGATTTCCCCGAGCTCGTATTTCCTGACTTGTGATTCGAGACTCCAGAGACACGGCGGCAAAACAAGAGGCAAGGAACAGAGCAGTGCAGCCATAAATTCTTACAGTTTCTTGGTGACCCAGACGTGATGCTCCTGATCAGGTAAGATTTGTATTTTTCTAATACATACTTCCTGATCAGTAGTATCGCTTAAAAGTAAAGGGCACTCTCTAATAATTACGTGTGTTTCCGTAATGACTCGCCCACAATGATTCTTTTGTGTGAATCATATAAGTGCGCTCCAAATAAGTGAAGCCTTAGGGACATACCTAAGAGGATAAGTGAAGCCTCTTGCGGTTCTCGTCCCACGACTCAGTGTTCATGAGGCGCCTTGTTCCCCAAGCCAGGTCCGCCTGAAGGTCAAGGGACTGGATGAATTGATGTAGTCTTGCATATTATAGTAATCCGTTCTTAGATAATTTGGCTGGGTGACTGAATCCACCCCACAAATTCTTTCGTGCCCACGGGAAGGTACTTTTGATGGGGGATATTTAGCATCTGCATTTCGTATGATTGATGAAGACATTGGTGATCCGGATTGAGATTACCGATACATGAAAGAGTCTTGGAACAAATGGAGATAAATCCAAAAACATTTATATTCCTAGATCTATGTTGAAAGACATTCCTAAACCTTCTAAACCCGCCTCTGGCAAGGCGCAAAGAACAACTACACATTCTGAGCACAAAACTACATTTCCGGTTACACTCTCCGTGCCTTCCATAGTACCTCTGTATAATTCAACCAGTAAAACCGCGGAGAAAAACGAAAATAAATATGATAAAATTATTCGTCTCTTGTCGATTTTACTGACAGTGGAGCGCATTCTAAAATTAAAACCCGAAAAAGAAATCCAAATCTGACCCAGATGACTCCGATTCTAGTTCAGACTCAGATAATGACGATGTTTATTCGAACCCAGACGATTTTGTACCCGATGCGGGATCAGTCCCCGACCCACCCCCTATTAATAATCAGGCTGTAGTCTGGGTAGCCGGTCCACTGTGCATTTCTGTTCAACCTCCATCACCAACGGCCCTTAAAGACTTAATTAATTTATTGCCTTCCCCAGACAATCCATAAATTTTGTAGACATGTTGATTAAATCCTCTCGACATTGTTTTGTTTGGGAGAGATCTCATGTCTGTTCTAAATTTGTGTATTGTTTTTGACGGCTCTGAAATGATCGTGTCCACACTAGATGATGCATCTCCTGATTGTGTTTCTCTGATTTGTGCACCCTGTCCTAATAATGTTTCTGCCCTGAGTCTTTCCACAGGACCCACAAACTTACCTGAATACTTTTTGAGTCTGCCATCCCATTCGTGGGCTGAACACAAGGATGAGGCGGGTCTGGTACATTGTACACTTTATGAGACACAAATTAAAACTTTGACTCCTGTATTTATCAAACAGTATCCACTCTCTGCAGAAAAGGCTGCGGGGGTGGACAAGATTTTGAATTCTTTACTGAAACAAGGCATTGTACATGAGTGTCACAGTCCTTACAATACACCTGTTAATCCTGTCCCAAAACCAGGTGGATATTGGAGATTTACACAGGATCTGCGTAGAATCAATGAATAAATTGTTCAAGAAGCACCAATTGTCCCGGATGTTAACTCAGTGATGTCCTCTATACCAATGCAATTGCATTATCTTGGCTACGAACTTTCCCAAGGGACACGCCGATTGACGAAGGAGAGAGTACAGATTATTTTGGACACTGACAGACCAGGTACCAAACCAGATAAGGTTATGAAACTATTCTTTTGTCAACCTAGAACTTAAGTATTAAATCTTCTTCCTCTCTCTCTACTATAGCTGATGCACTTTCTAAATTCTTACAGACCCAGGATGACACACTCCCAGATGATGTCACCCATGAGTGCCTCTCTGAAATTATCCACTGTACCAGCATCCGACCCGATTTGTCTTCCTCACCACTTCCATCTGTTTTGGCTATTTTTGTTGATGGCTCATGCTCTAAACCGCAAGATGGTCTCTATCTTACAGGGTACGCTGTAGTGGAACCTCCAGACCGCTGCATTGAGGCATACGCATTACCGTTTAAGTCTGTTCAGGTGGCTGTTTGCCCTAACCAGAGCGTGCATCTGTCACGTCCTCCTCTGGTGTGAGCGTCTCCAGCGCAGCTGAGTCTCGTCTTGCGCTGATTTGCGCGTGGTTATAAGCCGGCAGAATTCTCCTGGGGGCTGTTGGATTATCTCTCATCTTTCGCCCTTTTGTTTCTTTCCTAAATGTCAAGTTCAATTTCAAGTTCAAGTCCGTGTTTATGTTAATGTTACGATAAATGTTCATGTTTAGAATCTTGTCTTGTCACGCCAGGTTTTGTCCCATCCTTTTTTTCCGGTATTTTCTATTCTTTAATAAAATGGACTTCTCAAATTTGCCAATCCTGCGTTTGGGTGCGCTCTTTCTCCCAGATCATGCCCCCCCGCGCATTCTGACAGCATCCTACCCTCCCTTCCTGAAAATCTCTGCTGTTTCTTGTTCTCCCTTGCAGAGTGCTATCCTTCCAGGAGTTGACTTACACCACATTCAACTCTCTGCTGCTGACTCTGATAGGCAATTCTGGGATGCAGAGGCGATTGCCTCTCCTGACGGCTTGAGTGTCCTGCCCGATGGTCGCCTCTGTCTGCCTGCCCATTGCCTACTATTTCTCGTCCGCGAGTTTCATGGCCCCACTCATCACGGACAAAGAGGGGTAAAGGAAATTATATCACAATCATTTTGTATAGAGAAATAATCTGTTAGGACGGGTAGTATCCTCGATTCATGTCTGACATGTGCGCAAAACAATCCATTTAAAGCACATGCACAACACCAACACACACTTTCAGGAATGGCAAATCGATTTCACAGATCTGCCCAAGAAAGACCCATATCGTTACTTACTTGTAATGGTCAAAAAATTTTCTAAATGGGTTGAAGCATTCCCCTGCCCTAAGGAAAACGCAGGGACTTTAGTTCGTATTTTGTGTAGGGAACTCGTTCCCAGGTATGGGGTGCCCAAAGGTATGGATTCAGACAAAGGAACACCTTTTACATCTAAGGTAACCCAGCTATTGTTGTAACGACGCCATAAATACAGAGAGGAGAGCAGGATCCATGATGCAGTGAAGGTTAATAGGACAAAAACGCAGCGCATACAAAACAAAACACGGGGATAAGACGAAGACGAATAAACACTAGACACACGAGAAATAAACACAAGAGCATATATAAATACATATAGTGATCCAAAGTTCCAAAGTTCAAGTAGTCCAAAAAACATCAACGAACCAAGACACGGCGTACATAAACAATTACCCACACCTGCGCATGCTGTCGCGTGACCTTAAATAATTCGTCATCGCCCTGACAACGTAGTTGCCAGGACGATGACGCCAAACATGTCCATGATGAAGTGACAGGTAGCGCAGCGTGGGGGCGGGGCTTCGTCAGTCTGCTGTCACATGAGGGGCGGGGCCCCGTTCGTAACCTTACAGAACCCCCCCTCTCTAGGGGACGCCTCCTGGAGTCCCCCAAGCCGCAGCCCCACAGTAAAACAAAAACACCCCGCAGTCTGCCCCCTGTGCCAAAAAAATAGTGGGGGTCCGGGACCCGGTATACTCCATAGAAAGAGAGGGGCGTGATCCAGGCGAGGCCTCCGAGCCACTGCAGAGATACCAGAAGGCCACGGAGGGATTCTAGGAAACTCAATGAAGGCCAAAGGGGCCAGAGGAAACTCAGTGCAGGCCGAAGGGGCCGAGGAAACTCAGTGCAGGCCGAAGGGGCCCGAGGAAACTCAGTGCAGGCCGGAGGGGCCCGAAGAAACTCAGTGCAGGCCAGAGGGGCCCTAGGAAACTCAGTGCAGGCAGGAGGGGCCTGAGGAAACTCAATGTAGGCCGGAGGGGCCCGAAGAAACTCAGTGCAGGCCGGAGGGGCCCAAGGAAACTCAGTGCAGGCCGGAGGGGCCCGAGGAAACTCGATAAAGGCTGAAGGGGCCCGAGGAAACTCGATAAAAGCCGAAGGGGCCTGAGGAAACTCAATAAAGGCCAAAGGGGCCCGAGGAGACTCAGTGTAGGCAGAAAGGGGCGCGAGGAGACTCAGTGTAGGCCGAAGGGGCTCAAGGAGACTCAGTGTAAGCTGAAGGGGCCCAAGGAGACTCAGTGTAGGCCGCAGGGGCTCAAGGAGACTCAGTGTAAGCCGAAGGGGCCCGAGGACTCAGTGTAGGCTAAAGGGGCCCGAGGAGACTCAGTGTAGGCCGAAGGGGCTCAAGGAGACTCAGTGTAAGCCGAAGGGGCCCGAGGAGACTCAGTGTAGGCTAAAGGGGCTTGAGAGAACTCAGTAAGGGCTGACGGGGCCCGAGAGAACTCAGTAAAGGCCAAAGGGGCCCAAGAAAACTCAGTAAAGGCCGAAGGGGCCCGAGAGAACTCAGTAAAGGCCGAAAGGGCCCGAGAGAACTCAGTGCAGGCCGGAGGGGCCCGAGGAAACTCAGTGTAGGCCAGAGGGGCCCTAGGAAACTCAGTGCAGGCAGGAGGGGCCTGAGGAAACTCAATGTAGGCCGGAGGGGCCCGAAGAAACTCAGTGCAGGCCGGAGGGGCCCAAGGAAACTCAGTGCAGGCCGGAGGGGCCCGAGGAAACTCGATAAAGGCTGAAGGGGCCCAAGGAAACTTGATAAAAGCCAAAGGGGCCTGAGGAAACTCAATAAAGGCCAAAGGGGCCCGAGGAGACTCGGTGTAGGCAGAAAGGGGCCCGAGGAGACTCAGTGTAGGCCAAAGGGGCCCAAGGAGACTCAGTCTAAGCCGAAGGGGCCCAAGGAGACTCAGTGTAGGCCGCAGGGGCCCGAGGAGACTCAGTGTAGGCTAAAGGGGCTTGAGAGAACTCAGTAAGGGCCGACGGGGCCCGAGAGAACTCAGTAAAGGCCGAAGGGGCCCAAGAAAACTCAGTAAAGGCCGAAGGGGCCCGAGAGAACTCAGTAAAGGCCGAAGGGGCCCGAGAGAACTCAGTAAAGGCCGAAGGGGCCCGAGAGAACTCAGTGCAGGCCGGAGGGGCCCGAGGAAACTCAGTGCAGGCCAGAGGGGCCTGAGGAAACTCAATGTAGGCCGGAGGGGCCAGAAGAAACAGTGCAGTCCGGAGGGGCCCAAGGAAACTCAGTGCAGGCCGGAGGGGCCCGAGGAAACTCGATAAAGGCTGAAGGGGCCCGAGGAAACTCGATAAAAGCCGAAGGGGCCTGAGGAAACTCAATAAAGGCCAAAGGGGCCCGAGGAGACTCAGTGTAGGCAGAAAGGGGCCCGAGGAGACTCAGTGTAGGCCGAAGGGGCCCAAGGAGACTCAGTGTAAGCCGAAGGGGCCCAAGGAGACTCAGTGTAGGCCGCAGGGGCCTGAGGAGACTCAGTGTAGGCTAAAGGGGCTTGCATACAAAACAAAACACGGGGAAAAGACGAAGACGAATAAACACTAGACACACGAGAAACAAACACAAGAGCATATTTAAATGCCCATATAGTGATCCAAAGTTCCAAAGTTCAAGTAGTCCAAAAAACATCAACGAACCAAGACATGCCGTACATAAACAATTACCAACACCTGCGCTTGCTGTCGCGTGACCTTAAATAATTTGTCATCGCCCGGACAACGTAGTTGCCAGGATGACGACGGCAAACATGTCCATGCTGAATTGACAGCTAGCGCAGCGTGGGGGCGGGGCTTCGTCAGTCTGCTGTCACATGAGGGGCGGGGCCCCATTCGTAACCTTACAATTGTGTAAAGAACTTTGCATTAACTGGCGTTTTTACATTCCCTATCATCCACATTCGTCTGGAATTGTGGAAAGGGCAAACCGTACAATTAAAAGTAAGCTACGTAAAGCAATGCAGACCGTTGCTACAAAAGACTGGGCGAGTATCCTTCCCATAGTATTGGCTGATATGAGAATGATGCCACAGATCGGTTTAAAAAACCTATATCATGGGTCATGGCAGACCATTTCCGGTGCCAAAGCGGAGAGGACTTCAGGCTGTGGGAACAGGTGACCCCAAGTACATCTTTCCGAATACTCCGCAGGTTTGATAACACAATTGAACAAATACTGGAAGCTAACTAATCAGGCAAGGCCTCCTATCCCGGAGGAACAAACACACCTATTCAAAGTAGGTTCCAAAGTCCTAGTAAAATTATTTAGAAAGGCAGGAGAGGACAATTTTGACCAACCTCTCTATAGTGAACCTGCAGAAGTAGTCGCTGTTACTAGAACTGCTGTATTACCTGATCTTTTTCCAAAGTGGATCCATAAAACCCGGCTGAAGGAGTGTCCTAAGTAACTAAACTAACCTGTGAATTTGTGATTATTGTGAATGCTTTACTCTGTTCTTAGGGTAGCTATAGCTGACGTCCTTCTGACTGGCATGGTGAGGCTGTCTGGCACCTCCTCTGGCATGGTGAGGATGGCTGGCGTCTCGTCTGGCATGGTGAGGGTAGATTGAGCCTTCTCTGACAAGACGGGGATGGCTGGAGCCCTTGGTAGACCAGCTGCCCTAATAGATCCTAACTGGAAAACTGCTACATGAGACCTCAGCCAAGGTCTCCAGAAAACAGGTGCCTGTGAGGGCTTGTAAGGACCCTCCTCTGAGCACACCACAGTGCAAACCATGCCCTCCAAGTCCTCTTTTGAGGAAATCTAAGATCACAAATGACTGAGTGATAAAATAGTCAATACCACGCTGATAACACTGTAATATAAGCCGGTAATAACGTGAACAGAAAGTTGCCTTTTTTCTTGTTGGTGTAGGAAAGTCGTATGATGCGAAAACAGATGTTGCCGAACATGAGTTAGGCACAATCAACTGACCGAAGCGCATAAGGAGTCCTGCTGGATCTGTGGGAAGATCTGTGTAGAAGAAGGTTCGGACCCATGATGCAGTGTCTCGGATCAGGCAGGTCCTATCACGCTCTCACCTGTCTGTAGTTCTCTAGCGTAACATGGGGTTAACTCGTTTTATTAGCAGTTCATTCAAGTGGAAAACTAGTTAGAGCGCTGACTTGATTGGATTTGGATTCAAGTGCCACTGTTACACACATTCTTTGGGTAGACATAAACATTTCGCTTACACAGGGTTATTTCAGCCAAGCACTTGAGCTGTAATCAGTTTATTATGTTGAATTGAATTTATCTCAGTAAAACTGTAAACAACTATAAAGTGCATAAATGTGGACATCCCACATTATTATATGATATATATTTTTGATAATGTATAATTTAACAAAAACATGGGAAGGAAGAAGGAGTTACTTAAATGAATCGTGCAGTTAACTTTCTGTTTGAATTCATTCATTCATTCATTCATTCATTCATTCATTCATTCATGCATTTCTTACCCGCTTATGCCCTTATTCGGGGTCATGGGGGTCTGCTGGTGCCTATCCCAGCGCTCATAGGGCGAGAGGCGAGGGGTACACCCTGGACGGGCTGCCAATCCATCTCAGTGCAACACATAGACAAACAACCATTCACACACATTCACTCTTATGGACAATTTAGAATTGACCTGTGGGAGGTAACCGGAGTACCCAGAGGAAACCCACACAAGCACAGGGAGAACATGCAAACTCAGCACCGAAAGATCCCCGGCACAGTAATCGAACTCAGGTCTTTCTTTTTATGAGGCAACCGTACTATCCACTACGTCACCACGCAGGGCGAATACTGCTCGAATTAATCCTGTTAATTACCTGACCAAGCTTTTTATAAATAAACAATTGTCATGGGCTTCTCTGCATAAATAAAAAACTTTTTTCTTTGACTGTCTGTGTCGGCTTAGAAGTTTGGCATTCTAAGCTGCAAATTTTATGCGTTTATTGCATACATTCTACATTGATGATGTTCAAAGAGGTTTTATCTTTACTTCAATATTGAACCCACTGTGCAATCATGGACCTTTTCTTTAGCTTGTTCATGTTTGTGCACAAGTCTGTTGTTTGTACATTTCATGATCATGTATGTCTTTGTTAAGCAGATGCAGTTGTATATGTTTAAACAGACTATGCTGAATGACTTTTACTTGTTAATGCACTGCGGCTACAATAGTGCGTGACATTTTTTATTTTTAGCCTTTGGTTGTGACTACCTCGCTGACATTAAATCTCAGCAGACTATTCTGTAAATATCACATGGGCCCTCGTATAATGACATTTATTATCACATAACTACCAATAAATATAGGACATGACTCACAGCTTATACAGACATTAGAAAGATGTTATAAAATGTCATGTAATGATTAAGGTCATATACAGGTTTGACATCATGACTGGCTGCACAATTACAGGTACAGTAACTTCAGTTGATCTGTGATTTAAAATCTGTGATTTGGAAGATAATTTTCTTTCAGCATAGAAGTTATGACCATACATTAACAAGCATTGACCTCACAGAGAACTTTCATCCGCTTCCTTAATTTCTGTTGAATTATAATGTGTGTGTATGTGCTCATATTTAAGAACAATAAGAACAATGACAAATTTAAACAAATGCCATGTTGCATTTAAAAGTTCCATACAGTACTACGGCAGTACTACAATAGACAATAATATTTATGGGTCAAGAACCCGCTTATTTCCTAATTCTGGGTTGGAAGACTGTTTTCTTTTCCGGGGTTATACGATGCCCTATTTAAGGAATCACTGTACAAAATTTTATTTGTGTTTATGTGTATATGAGAGTAAATGTGCATGTTTGCTTTTCTTGCCTTGTTCTGGTTTCTTGGATATCACGATAACAGACTTAATCATATGTGTTTTTGTTGTTTGCCTCTTGTAAGTATGGATTTTAATAAAAGCAAGTCACTGCATCCATTTATCCAAATAATTACAGAATAATCCGCCTACAACATATCCAGCGGGACTTCTCAGTTTGTAGAAGTTTATGCAGTTCACGGTTTTCTAGGTCAGTTGACTGTGCCTCATTCATGTTTCTCGACACCTGTTATCATAGTAGCTACATCGTAGTGTAACGAAGCAGACTTGTCATCCTGGATGACATAATATTTAAAGCTACGCGGAACAGCGCTAGTCGCGGATTATTGTTTGGAGAATTCCGTAAGTCTGTGTAATATAGTATGTAAGTTCAGGAATTACATAAAGTTCATTTCTTTCTAAATCTGTTTTTAGATCTACTTCTTGTGCAAGTTCAGTTTATATATTGTGATTCAGTTTATTTTTACGTTATGCCATTTTTTTTACCTTATTAAATGCATGTTTTCTGCAACATGGATCCTACCGTCTCCTTCAATATGTTACATAATAATCTGCCACCAAAGGGTCCAGTGGGATATGTCAAAGTAACCTCTGAAATAAAGCTGCTTACTCCGGAGTTTTTGTCGACGCGGGTAGCTGTGCTGGCGCATGGGGCATCTGCTACGAGGCTAACCACCTTACCGCTGCACTTCAGCTACAAACACAGGCACTGCAATTGCTAGCTGGACAACCAGATTTGCTAGCACACGTGTTTTCTGAACCGTCAGCTGTGGAGTGCCCCTATGCCCAATGTGTAGGAACTTTATAAATCAATGTCGGCGCTATATTTTAGCGTTGTCATATGCCTTCCCCACACCACACTAAGTGCAAATTTCTGGGTCTTTAATTGGCGCCTACCGATTGATATTGACTATTGATATTGATATGGTTGCATGCTGGTGGAAGACCCAGCTGCGTCTTGAGGTAGGCCTTGGCTGAGTTTTCACGTAGCTCCGGAAAGTTGGGGCATTGAGACAACTGAAGGCTTCAGCCGTACCTGCTTCTCCAGCTCCGTCAGCGGCGACGCCCGTCGATCACTCCTCGTCAGCAGCAGCTTCTTCGATCTTGTCCTTTGAGCCCGAACGACGTCGCTTCTGCCTTGTCTGTGGCTTCTTTAGCACCTTCTGCCTCATCTATGGCGTCTTCAGTGAGGGCATTGGCTTTACCAGTTTTAGAACTTGGGCGGTAGGTTTCTGTGAACTGAAACCTTGTGAAGAATAGCACTCACCGTGCCTGTCTAGAATTTGGCTGTTAAGCCCCCTTGGTGTACTTTAGATTTGCATAATCAGCACCATGAATGGGTGTAAGCTTCCCTCCAACCAACGCCTCCACTCCACCAATGTCTCCTTGATAGCTAGAAGTTCCTATTTCTTATATCGTAGTTTTGTTCTGCAGGTGTAACCTTACGGGAATAGAAGGCACATGGATGGAGTTTTGATTGAGATTCTTGATGGAGTTTTGATTGAGGTCTCTAAAAAAGCACTGCTCTGACCTCAAAATCTAAGACATCCACCTCCACCAGGAAAAATGGAACTAGAGAATCATACATTAACGCTTATTAAGTCGTGTGTGTTTAAAAAAAATTAAGCTAAACTTACATAAGTGATTATTAACTGTCTGAATGTCACACCCAACCCCTATCTGATTGTTAACCACCATCACCTGCTGATTGGGGATGTGATCAATCAGCCGGGTGATGGTGCGTTATTTAAGTTGAGCGCCTGTCACACCGCGGGGGGGGGGCCGGATCGGGAAAGAGAAGCGCACCCACACGCAGGATAGGCGAGTCGATTTTCTTCATTTTATTAAAA
>JAOTRA010054154.1:0-18063 GCA_026260255.1 Pseudolaguvia tuberculata | reverse complement strand
GTGTGTGTGTGTGTGTGTGTGTGTGTGTGTGTGTGTGTGTGTGTGTGTGTGTGTGTGTGTGTGTGTGTGTGTGAGTTGTGTGTCATTGTAAGAAAAAGAAATCTCACCCCCTCCACTCCAGCAGCAGGTTCAACCTCCTCTGGATGTGGTGTTTGTCACTCAGCTCACAGTGGATTAAATTACACACTTGGGGTTGGATGTAGATTCACAAAGACACGTATATAATGTGTTTCGAATTCTATTTCCTTCAGTCTTAATAATTCACTGTTTCATAATTCACAATGAAGCTGGCAGGAGCCCAGACCTTCAGCGTACTGGATTATTATGAGCAAGTGGCAGCCCAGTTTCGCTCGTATAGGACAGATGGCTGGATGCTGCAGTATCAGCAGAATATCATACTGACTGTTATAATACGTTTTTATCCATTACAGTAGTGTATTTATTTAAAAATTTCCTTCTGAGCAGTTTAATAATTTAGTTTGGTTTCACGCCAGAGATTTGTGATGATAGAATGAAACATCAATAGCAGTTAGGAAAATTGTGTCTCAGGAGGTGTTTAGTGTCTGATTTTGTAGACTCAGGGTGCGAATGATAATTCATTATGATGTAGTGGAAAAATGGTTTTATATTTTCTAGCTTTACTCACAGAGACTGCTGTTTTGTCTAAGTGAAAATCTGATTTAGAAAAGAAAATCTGTTTTACTGATACACAAACGAAAAAACACATGAAAATGACTAGGTGTAAATTGGCCCCTAAGCCGTACAATTCCAGTGTAATAGATGCAAGAGATGCCTGGACAAGTTTACCTGAAACCTGTACAACTGTTTACTGCATCGTGTACTAATAAACTGAGTGTCTGCATAATAGACCCCAACACTACTCCTTTGTTACAACCATTGTTCACCATTTCAAATGATCAAAAGTATTTTGAGAACAAATGACGACCAGTTGACCACTGTGGGCCCCTGAACAAGGCACTTAACCCCAGTTGCTCAGTTGTAAGTCGCTCTGGACAATGACTTCTGCCAAATGCTGTAATTGTACTTGTAATTGTATGTCATCTGTACGTTTCATAGAAACCATTACAGAGGTTATGAGAATTGTGACGAACTTAAATTAACAGGATCCACGTAGCAGTAACATGTTTTTATTAAACAAAGACTCAAAATACAATGTGAAACTAAAGCTGATTGCGAACTTAAAACTGAAACATAAAGCACGCGCTTACTCGTAAAGTCCATAGGATAAACACAAAACTCTATACATGCAAACTTCAGAAGAGTCCGCCTCATGAAACTCGACCCTCATCGGATAATAAGTCCACACAATAAACAATAATCTGTGACAAACACAGTGGTGCCTCACCTTAAATATTATGTCGCTGCCCCGTGACCAAATCTGGGACTACGACGCTAAGAGAACAGATCAGAACCTGATCACATGATCATATAGACATACAGGCTGAACAGGACTGAAGAGGGATAACAGATAAAGCCAGGAGTCACACTGTCACACATTTCTCATATACAAATCCATAAAGCTTTTCTGGACCTCCACTCCAAAAATCTAAAAACATGAGCGGGCATGTAGCTGTCGGCAGAGGAGGATGACAGAAAAAAACAATCCTAATTTAATAGGTTATTCTATATTTGTCTGCCTCGTGAATAAATCCATAAGAATCAAAGAACAGAAAGCTTAAAACAAAAGAGTTACCAATTTTAGTAAATATTATGAACAAAGGCTACGTCAGGGGACATGGTGGCTGGGTCAGATGTGTTTGCAGAATTTTATTAACAGAAGTACACAATACAAAACAAGGAAAACATATGAGTGAAAAAATAAACTGGATGAAGGACGAAGAAAAAAAAGATTTCTTGCTGTAACGTCGCGGTGATTACAGAGAAGAGAGCCGGATCCATTAGGCAGTGAAGATGTGAGGGGTTTATTATTAACAGTGGTGCCGTGACATGTATAGTAATATACACAAAACACGAAGAGACGCAGCCGGAGACGAGACTATAAACAAGACACGAATATATACAAGCGAGGTAAACAAAAACAATACAGAACGTGATCATAAGCCAACCTTTCGAGAACATGAGAACCAAAACTGTCACTGAAGCCGTACCTTACTTCAATCACCCACGACGTGCATACCGGCACGTCGCCTTAAATATTACGTCATCGGCCTGGCAACCTAAACATGGGGGTGGCGCTTCTTCTGCAGACGTTGCATGGGGGGGCGGAGCTTCATCTGCTGACGCAGCGCCAAGGGACGGTGTGCTGGATTCGGGAATAAGTGGGTATGAAGATGAATGAATGAATGAATGACTAAAAGCAGACAAGGGAGAAAAGACAGAATGGGCAGGCAAAACCAGTTGGGGCACCAGGGAACCACAAGGACGGGGAAGAAAAAAAAAACTGAAACAGGGAGAAAGCCAGGTGTTTCATGAGACAGAAGAGACAGAAACCAGTAGGCCCTGAACGGGACGCTATAGGCGGGACCAAAGGGGACGCTAGAGCAGGGACCAAAGGGGATGCTAGAGCAGGGATTGAAGGGGACTCTGGAGGGTCCGAAGGGGACTCTGGAGAGTCCGAAGGGGACTCAGAGGGGATCAAGAGGGACTCTGAAGGGACCAAGAGGGACTCAGGAGGGACCAAAGGGGACTCAGGCGGGACCAAAGGGGACTCAGGAGGGACAGGCGGAGACAAAAGTTCAGAGGCTGGTGAAGAAAAAAGTTTAGAGGCTGGTGGAGACAAAAGTTAAGAGACTTGGTGGAGGTAAAAGTTCAGAGGCTGGCGAAGACAAGAAGACGAGAAGAAGACGAGAACTCAGACGCAGAGGGCTCTGATGCAGACGAAGAGGACTCTGATGCAGACGCAGAGGGCTCTGATGCAGACTCAGAGGGCTCTGATGCAGACGAAGAGGGCTCTGATGCAGACGCCGAGGGCTCTGATGCAGACGCAGAAGGCTCTGAGGTAAACACAGACACTGGGTTGATAGGTCCCGAAACGACCTCCGAAATCCAATGTAAAAAGTGCTCAGTGTCCACTGGTTGCCGGCAGTAAAAACCCAAACGGCAGCTAGCGCCAGCAATGTGACGAGGCACATAATAACAACGCTAAGAATTCACACTTAGCTTTTACCGCCGGAAACTGAAGAGCATGTGTGAAATAACGGCAACACTGGGCAATAAAGTTCTGACAATGTTCCCGATTGCTGTTGAATTTCATAGGCATGAGCGGATGCTTACCAGTAGGTGTCGGTAGGAGGGTAGCCTGTCCGGTAAGTGATTGCACCGCCTGTGTGTATAGCCCAATAGCGGAACTTGCAGGTTAGCATTAAATGCTCGCTATAGCTTAGCTAGACGTGCCGACAAAAACTCAGCGCTAAACGGTTTCAGAAAAAAGTCCTTCACCCAATTACTTCCCACTGGATCCGTGGTAGGTGGATGATTCTGTAACATCGCGGTGATGGCAGAGAAGAGAGCCGGATCCATTATGCAGTGAAGATGTGAGGGGCTTATTATTAACAGTGGTGCCATGATATATATAGTGCTCAAACATACACAAAACACGAAGATACGCAGACAGAGATGAGACTATAAACAAGACAAGAATATATACAAGCGAGGTAAACAAAAACAATACAGAACGCGATCATAAGCCAACTTTTTTTTGAACACGAGATTGTCACTAAAGCCGTACCTTACTTCAATCACTCACGACACACATTCTGGCGCGTCGCCACTAATATTACATCATCGGCGTGGCAACCTAGTAATCGACGCTAAACATGGGGGTGGCGCTTCGTCTGCAGACGCTGCATGGGGGGCGGAGCTTCGTCTGCTGACGCTGTGCGAAGGGCAGAGCTTGGTCAGCCACCTTACACTTGCAAACCAAACACTTCAGAAAGACAAAAACACAGAAGTTTACAGTGGGGCAGAAAAAGTATTTAGCCAGCCACCAATTATGCATGTTAAAAGATGAGAGAGAGGCCTGTAATTTTCATCATAGGTATACCACAACTATGAGAGACAAAATGGTGGAAAAAAGTATTTGCTCTCCTACAAACCAGCAAGGTTTCTGCTCTCACACACCTGTAACTTCTTCTATAAGAGTCTCCTATGTTCTCCATTCGTTACCTATATTAATAACACCTGTTTTAACATATTATCAGTATAAAAGACACAGCCTCAAACTGTCACACAAACTTTACTATGACCAAGACCAGAGAGCGATCAAAGGACACCAGAAACAAAATTGTAGACCTGTACCAGGCTGGGAAGACTGAATCTGCAATAGGTAAGCAGCTTAGTGTGAATAAATCAACTGTGGCAGCAATTATTAGAAAATGGAAAACATACAAGACCGTTGATAATCTCCCTAGAACTTGGGCTCCAGGCAAGATCTCCCCCCGTGGGGTTAAAATTATCACTATAATGGTAAGCAAAAATCCCAAAACTACACAGGTGGATGTGGTGAATAACCTGCAGAAAGCTGGGACCAGGATGACTAAAAGTAACACACTACCAAGGACCCAAATCCCGTCATGTCCCCCTGCTTAAGCCAGTACATGCTCAGGCCCGCTAGAAAGCATTTGGATGACCCACAAGAGGATTGACAGAATGTCATATGGTCATATGAGACCAAAATAGAACTTTTAGGGAAAAACTCTACATGTTTGGAGGAGAAACAATGCTGAGTTGCATCCATAGAACACCATTCCTATTATGAAGCATGGGGTGGAAACATCGTGATTGAAGGCTGTTTTTCTGCAAAGAGACCTCCAAAAGCTCCTTCCATCAGCAAGGTAATTGAAGATGAAACAGGGCTGAGTATTCCAGCATGACAATCCCAAACACACTGCCCGGGGTAACGAAGGAGTGGCTTTGTAAGAAGCATTTAAAGGTCCTGGAGTGGCTGCAAAACAGGGGCAAAAAGCAAGTGTGCAGCAAGCCGATAAAGATGGCGATAATTCCTGAGCAAAAGAAACAAACACAAAAATCATGCGTTCAAGAAAATTCTAGAACCCAGAACATGAAGGATTTACAGTGAGAACTGAGTCAAGAGCAAACATACATCACAAATGATTGCGAGTATATGCAAATACAAATAAACACAATGATCCAATAACAGAAAGTAAAACACAGTTGCTCTCAGCTGTAAGGTGCGCAAAGTGTGGTGGTGAAATCAAAACGCCGGGTCGGAACTGGAGGCTTTCCTTCTTATGGAGCAGCTGTGGCATGATGGAACTGTTCCTTGAAGAGCCTTGTGAGAAAGGCTTGTCGCTGGGCAGTGGGGAAAGCTGGGGCCTCCTCCATTATATTATTATAATATTTTATTGATTATATTCTCTTTTTTATTGGATGTATAGGAGAAGACTTTTCCATACACTTTCTTGTTTACTGAATTATGTAATTATCTGCAGTAATTATTTGTTGCTTATGATGAAATTTGCAAATTTTACTACAGCATCAAATCAAATTAAAATATATTCACGGTTATAAACACTTATAAACACATCAATATCAATACATGAGAAAAACTGAGTGAAATGATATGTAAATTTTGTATCAGTGAAACGGGTTTTAATGAACTTGAGCCATTTGTGTAACAGCTTTTCTACTGTTTTCCCTTTTACATTCTATATGGTGATGTGTGACAATGGTACTTAATTTAAAAGTTTTGATATTTATTTCATAATTAATTTTACTGTAAATGAAAATGGTCCAGAATTGAGCAATAATTAGTTTTATAGAGAGAAAGAGGAATGCAGATGGGTATGTAAGTGTTTTGTGGAATGCTTCTATATGCAATTCACATCATTCAGTCACTTTGTCCCAAATCAGATCAGGTTGAAGGCTTTGATTGGTTCTTTAATCTGTCACTCATGTCCTCCAATAAAGTTGTGTAGGATGGCTTGTCTTCCTGTCACTGTACTATAAATAAACTGGGAAACGGCCCAAGGCTCCAGCTGGATTGCCATTAAACCCAGCTAGCCTCAGCACGTGGTGGTTTTTTATATGACTTCATATCCCTTGCTGTCTTCTGCTGCTTTTGAACCCAGCAGGAAGAACCCCTTTCCCACCCACTTACCCACCCACCCATACACTCTCGTGCACACAAGGAACATTCTCATTTATGTGTTTTCTGTTTGTAAAATGATGTGTAGCTGGACGTGGAAAGGAAAGAGACTAGTGATTTGTCATCCACAGACAATAAAATAAACAAATCTCCAGTGGACCTCCTTTAGAAACTCACTGATGCACCAGGATGATGGTTAGATGTCCCCAAAGTTTGAAACCTTTATATATCTACCAAATTGTACAATTTTGAAAGTGTGCCAGTATGAAAGTGACTGCATGTGAGAGACATGAGGAGAATTTTCATTTGCCTAGGGACAGAGTGGGAGACATCCAGTCTGCTCAGCCATACAGCTGGTCATTTATTGCGGATTACATACTGAAACAGCCTGCTGGGACAGAAAGGGGGCAGAGAGAGAGAGAAACAGAGAGAGATGGGGAGTGAAAAAAGTGAGAAACAAATGAAAAGATAGACAGAAACCTAACTGATTCCGACTAAACACATTAAAGCCAGAGATCAGCACATATTCTGTCTAATAGCAATCACTGTTCTGTTTTTTCGTGTTCAATGCACAGGGTTGATGGAGATTTGCTCTCTGTTTCCAGTGTAAAGGGTATGATGGAGTTTTGTTCTTTGTGTTCAGTGCACAGAGTTTGATAAAGTTCTGTTCTCTGTGTTCAGTGCACAGAGACTGATGGAGTTCTGTTCTCTGTTTTCAGTGCTCAGGGTTTGGTGGAGTTCCGCTCTCTGTGTTCAGTGCACAAGGATTGATCAAGTTCTTTTCTCTGTGTTCAGTGTACATGGTTTGATGGAGTTATGTTCTCTGCGTTTAGTGTGCATGGTATGATGGAGGTCTGTTCTCTGTCTTCAGTGCACAGCGTTTTATGGAGTTCTGTTCTCTGTGTTGAATGAACAGGGTTGATGAAATTCTGTTGTCTGTGTTCAGTGCACAGGGTTTGATGGAGTTTTGTTCTTTGTGTTCAGTGCATAGTCTTGTTTATAGTCTCAGGCATCCAGTATAGACTTCCGGCCTTGACCCTTATGCACAGAGATTGTTCCATTTAAATGATGATATTATGCACTGTAGATGATGATAACTTTAAACTCAATTTTCCTCTGAGAAATTCCTTTCTGCGCCAATATTTTTTGCGTAGGGGAATTGGGGAAGAGACACTGCCAATCCAGGAGGCTCTTTTTATGCACAATAATGTTGCCAATTGCAAGTTGGTCCTCCAGCTGATTCTTATATGTAAGGTCTCTTAATGCTACCAGTCTCAATTTTTTTGGGAATGTGTAGCTCTCATGAAATCCTAAATGAGCCAATATTTTCAAAATGTCTCACTGTTTTTATTCACTTTGTACAGTGTTCCAACTTTTTATGATCAGGTTTGTATATGTAATAAATGTAATGGAATTTTTGGAATATAGTAGTATATATATGAATGTGTACTAGTATATATGATGGTATTGTAGTATATATGAGGGTGTAGTAG
Organism: Pseudolaguvia tuberculata; assembly: GCA_026260255.1. NCBI lineage: Eukaryota > Metazoa > Chordata > Actinopteri > Siluriformes > Sisoridae > Pseudolaguvia > Pseudolaguvia tuberculata. The sequence continues at coordinate 10,482 of JAOTRA010054154.1, read as the reverse complement.
TACATATGAAGGTGTACTAGTATATATGATGGTGTAGTAGTATAAAAAACTTCTTTGAAGTGGTTAATGAATAGGTTTAAGGATGAGCTTACAGGACCGGACTGAGACCAGACTGATTCGGCCCATTGTAAAGCGGGCCCTGAAAGCAGAGATATTATAAACGCGATCTTAGAAATATCGCTTGGGAATGAGTTAGGCTGCATAGCAAACGTAAGAGAACATTGTAACTAAAAACCGTTACACTCCTCCATCTTTCCCGAGAATGAGGGTGGCCAAGTCATGGGACTGGAATTCGGGGGTATTCGGATCTGTTTCACTCATCCTGTATAAGTTGGTTCAGGCTTCTGTTACGGAAGAGTACCACACATTAGGAAAAATACTTATAACAGGCTTTATTGGGAAGATGCACGTGAAGAACTTAAACAGACGAGAACTGTGCGTAAACAAAACAGGAAGTATACGGGGGCGTGACCAGTTCTGACAGAAGTGCAGTGTGCGTAAACTCTCCTGGGATGAGAGCTTATATCCTTCGGGGAGAGGTTTGATCAGATGGAAGAGAAGGAAGTGATCGGACACGGTGGGTTGGACAGGAACAGGTGAAGCTTCCCGGAGAGCTGTAAAGAACAGAGATAGAGGTTAGTTGCGCTGATATACAGACACGGTTCAGTCGGCGCTGAGCGTAGATAAGTCTTATCTACGCGTGAGCGTGTATTACAAGCCTGGACATCGACTGGGTGGAGAGGAGTGTGTCAGACACGAGGGGGGGAGCAGGATCGGGAATGAGAAGCGCACCCACACGCAGGATTGACGAGTTGAAATTATCCATTTATTCAAAAAACACAAGCAAAAGCAAACGAAATAAAAAAAGGATTTAAACTAAAGAAAATACCGAAAAAGAAAAAAAAGGCAGGAACAAGGCGAAACGAGAACGAGACATGAACATGGACTTGTCCTTGGCTTGAATAACATACAGGAAAACGGAGGAGAGATGAAAGATAATCCAACAGCCCCCAGGAGAATTCCGCCAGCTTATATCCACGCGCAAATCAGCGCAAGACGAGACGCACACGAGAGCACTCAAGCGAAGCCAAGCCTGTGCGCGCGCCGCTGCACAACGGCAACGCGCTGGAGACGCTCACACCAGAGGAGGACATGACAGAGTGTTTAAATAAGGGGATAAATGACTGGAAATGAGAAACAGGTGCGGGTGATTAGAATTCCGGAGATTGCGAACGAGATGGTGATTGCAAATCAGAACCGGTCCCATCTGTGACAATATGATGGTAAAGTAGTATATATAAAGGTATTCTAGTATATATGAAAGTGTTAGTATATATGATGGTGTACTAGTATATATAATGGTGTAGTAGTATATATGAAGGTGTACTAGTATATGTGAAGTATATATGTACTAGTATATATGATAGTGTAGTAGTATATATATGATGGTAAAGTAGTATATATTATGGTGTAGTTGTATATATGATGGTGAAGTAGTATATATATATGAAGGTGTACTAGTATATATGATGGTGTAGTTTATATCTGATGGTGTAGTAGTATATATGAGGTATACTAGTATATTTGATGGTATAGTAGTATATATGAAGGTGAACTAGTATATATGATGGTGTAGTAGTATATCTGATGGTGTAGTAGTATATATGAAGGTGTACTAGTATATATGATGGTGTGGTTATATATATGATGTTGTAGTAGTATATATGATGGTATAGTATTATAAATGATGGTGTAGTAGTATATATGAAGGTGTAGTAGTATATATGAAGGTGTACTAGTATATATGATGGTATAGTAGTATATATTAAGATGTACCAGTATATATGATGGTGTAGTTGTAAGGACTATGCCTTTGGAGGACCGCCTGCAGAGGGAGCCCTCGTCCGAATTCTAGGAATCTACTTCCTGGTTGAGTTACGTGGGCATGGGCTGCCTATATAAGCAGGTGGCCTCCTAAGGCTAATTGTGAAGTATTGTTGCCCTAGGCCTTGCTAAGCATTTCTGTACTACTTTGAATTGGATTACTCTTTGGATTTTTGACCTTTAGCTTTGTGACCTGACTACTCTTTTGGATTTTGCCTTGGACTTGTTTGCCTTCCCTATCCCTTTACCAAATAAACTGGATTATAAACTGCATTATGGATTCTTCTGTTTGTCTGCACCCGGTTCGTTACAGAATACTTCACCAAATCCGAATCCAGCGGAGATCCGGACCTTGGATGATCTACTTTCTGCCCTGAACTCCCAAGCCCATATCATCCAAGGTTTACAAGAACAGGTGCGCGCTCTCACCTTAACTGCAACAGCGCAGAATCTGTCAGCTCAGCCCGTTCCTCTCAGCTCACCTATAGCTGCGCTCCCAAGTAAGTTCAGTGGAGACCGCAACCAGTGCAAGGGGTTCATCCACCAGTGCCGTATGTTCCTTTTTGAGCAGTCAGCGTGATTTCCAACTGAGAACAAGAAGTGTGCCTTCCTCATTTCGCTGCTCTCAGATCGCGCTCTAGAGTGGGAAACGGCAGTGTGGTACTCGGATGAGCTTATCCGAACTTCCAGCGAGCACTTCTTCTCCCAGCTGCAGGAGGTCTTCGAGCACCCAGCTGGGGGTCTCGATGTATCTACTCGTTTAATGCACCTGTAACAAGATACTCAATCGGCGGCTGATTATGCCATCCCCTTCCGTAAGCTGGGGGCGCAAAGCAGGATGAACGACGTCGCCTTGAAAGTCCTGTTTAAAGAGGGGCTCAGACCGGAGCTACAAGCCGAGCTGGTGTGCCGTGGTGAGTCCGATACCTACACCCAGTTCATTCAGCGAGCCATACGTGTGGACAATCTCCTACGCAATCACCCATCCGCCACCCCCTCTGTCATAGAGCCTGCTTCTCCTGGGGGCCAAGTAGAAAGTAACCCATGTAGGTTGGAGAGCAAAAATTCTCTAGCGCAGAAAAGCAGCGCCGTAAGCAGCTGGGGCTTTGCCTGTGTTGTGGAGAGTCTGGACATATTTGCCATCAGTGCCCGGAGCTATCGCGCAAATACAAGCCTCAAGTCAGTTCACCCGTGCATGCTGTCACTATGAATGAAAGTTTCACTGTGAAAGTTCATTTGCAAGTCGGAGATGTAACGATTGCACTTTCTGCCCTTGTGGACTCTGGTTCCGCATTAAATCTGGTGGGCACTCACTTGGCCAGAGAGCTACACCTTTCCACAGAACCATGCAACCCTCCACTTCGCATAACGGCAATAGATGGGCATGAGATTGGTGCTGCCATTACGGAAAAGACTCAGCCTCTCAGGCTTACTGTGAACAAGGACCACCATGAACTCACTGTTTTTTACCTTACTCTTGCACCTAAAACTCCCCTCATTCTAGGTTATCCTTGGCTAACTAAGCATGACCCCGTCATTTCGTGGAAACAGGGTAAGATTGTGCAGTGGTCCCCAAGGTGCAACCAGCGCTGTTTGCCAAAATCTATGAGGGCGAGACCAGTTCCCTGTTTAGCTGTGTTCACGTGCCCAGACAACGTTCCAGTATGTTATCGTGACCTGGCGGAGGTGTTCAGCAAAGAAAGGACGGCCGAGCTACCGCCGCACCGTGAGGTGGACTGCGTCATAGATCTATTTGAAAATTCGACACCATCCAAAAGCCGGGTTTACCCACTATCCAAGCCTGAAAGGGAAACTTTAAAGAAATACATTGAGGAGGCGCTGGCGGCAGGACACATTAGACCCTGCACTTCGCCTGCTGGGGCAGGCTTCTTCTTTATCACCAAGAAAGATGGAAGCCTGCGGCACTGCATTGATTACAGGGGTTTGAATCATGTCACGGTAAAGAATCACTACCCCCTGCCACTAGTACCGTCAGCCCTCGAACAATTAAAAGATGCACAAATTTTTACAAAATTGGATTTGCGCAGCGCCTACAATCTGGTACGTATTCGAAGGGGCGATGAGTGGAAGACCGCCTTTGTTACCCCAAAGGGGCACTACGAATATCTGGTAATGCCCTATGGACGTTGCAATGCCCCAGCGGTCTTCCAGTCCTTTATTAATGACGTTCTTAGAGAGTTCCTAAATATTTGTGTAATTTGTATACATTGATGATATTTTAATCTACTCTCAGGATAAAGATCAGCATGTGGGGCACGTCAGAGCAGTCCTTCACCGCCTGCTGGACAACAAGCTTTATGTGAAGGTGGAAAATTGCGAGTTCCATACCTCTGAGGTACAGTTTTTGGGCTATCAGGTTAACACCACCGGCATTGCTATGGAGCCGGGGCGAGTTTCAGCTGTGGAAAGTTGGCCCACACTTCGCACTGTCAAGGACCTACAATGGTTTTTAGGGTTTGCCAACTTCTACAGAAGGTTTATTCAGAACTTCAGCCAAACTGCCGCTCCGTTAACCGCCCTTCTCAAAGGCAAGCCTACCAAGTTAACCTGGACTGAAGCTGCCTCTAAGGCTTTCAGTTTACTCAAGCGTAAATTCACATCAGCCCCCATACTCAAGCACCCTGATCCTTCCCTGCCTTTCGTGGTCAAGGTAGATGCCAGTAACTGCGGCGTTGGAGCCATACTGTCCCAGAGGCACGGTTCTCCCCCCAAGCTTCATCCGTGCGCTTACTTCTCGCGCAAGCTGACCCCGGCCGAGAGCAATTATGATGTTGGTAACAAGGAACTACTAGCTGTTAAGGAGGCATTATTGGAATGGCGGCATTGGTTAGAGGGCAGCGCTCACCCATTCATAGTATTCACTGACCACAAAAATCTCGAATATGTAAAGGGGGCTCATCGGCTGAACGCACGGCAAGCCCGCTGGGCTTTGTTCTTTTCCCGCTTTAACTTTGTGGTTACTTACAGGCCGGGGACAAAGAACGGAAAGGCAGATGCTCTTTCTCGGAGGCACGATCCGGTCGACCAGGAGGAAGACTCCAAGACTATCTTCAATCCCAGTGTGGTGGTGGCCCCCGTGCTGTGGGATTTGGCGGAAGTAATAAAAGAGGCAAGTGAGAGTCAGTTCCCACCACGGGGCGCACCGCCCGGTTAGATATTCGTGCTTCCCATATATCGACAACGGTTAATAATGTGGGCTCATACATCTTTGAGTGCAGGGCATCCCGGTGTGCGAAGAACCCTGGATCAACTCCAGGAGCGGTACTGGTGGCCTCGCATGACGGAGGAAGTACGCACCAACATTCAATCCTGCACAGTATGTGCGCAAGGAAAGATTCCTCGTCACCTGCCTGAAGGCTTGTTGCATCCCTTGCCTGTCCCCCAACAACCTTGGTCCCATATAGCTCTCAACTTTGTTACTGATCTGCCTCCCTCAAATGGTTACACTGCAGTATTAACAGTAATAGACCGCTTCTCTAAAAGTTGCTGGCTAATCCCTCTAAAGGGTCTTCCCACAGCTTCAGAAACCGCAAAATTACTCTTCTCCCATGTTTTCAGGATCTACGGGTTACGTCCAGACCAGAGTCTGGGTGGAGTTTTGCAGGCGTCTCGACATCAACTTAAGCCTCACCTCAGGGTATCACCCACAGTCCAACGGGCAAGCCGAACGCATGAATCAGGAGCTGGGGAGGTACCTCCGTATGTACTGCGCAAGGGAGCAGCAGCGCTGGAGCGAATTCTTGCCCTGGGCTGAGTATGCGCAGAATTCCCTCCAGCACTCATCGACAGGTTTAACGCCATTTCAATGTGTTCTAGGGTACCAGCCTCCTCTGTTTCTGTGGACAGGAGAACCATCCAGCGTGCAATCTGTGGAGGACTGGTACCAGCGCAGTGCGCAGGCTTGGGAGGGGGTGCATGTGAGAGATTACAACGGGCCCTCTATAATCAGAAGCAACGTGCCGACAAGCAACGCAGGCCCGCTCCTAAGTATCAGCCTGGGCAGAGAGTCTGGTTGTCGACGCAGCACCTGAAACTCAAGCTCCTGTGCAAGAAACTAAGCCCGAAATACATCAATGCCTTTGGAGGACCGCCTGCAGAGGGAGCCCTCGCCCGAAGTCTAGGAATCTACTTCCTGGTTGAGTTAAGTGGGCATGGGCTGCCTATATAAGCAGGTGGCCTCCTAAGGCTAATTGTGAAGTATTGTTGCCCTGGATTTTGCCTTGGACTTTTGCCTTCCCTATCCCTTTACCAAATAAACTGGATTATAAACTCTGCATTATGGATTCTGCTGCTTTGTCTGCACCCGGTTCGTTACAGTAGTAGTATATATGAAGGTGTTCTAGTATATATGATGGTGTGGTTGTATATATGATGTAGTAGTAGTATATATGATGGTATAGTAGTATATATGATGGTGTAGTAGTATATATGAAGGTGTAGTAGTATATATGAAGATGTAGTAGTATATATGATGGTGTAGTAGTTTATATGATGGTATAGTAGTATATATGAAGGTGTACTAGTATATATGATGGTATAGTAGTGTATATGATGGTGTACTTGTATATATAATGGCGTAATAATATATATAATTGTAAAGTAATATATAAGTGATGGTGTAGTAGTATATATAAAGATGTACTAGTATATATTATTGTAAGGCGGCAAACTGGGCTCCGCCCCTCGCGTGGTGTCAACAAACGAGGCTCCGCCCCCCACGCTGCGCTGGCTGTCATAAGTTTACGGACATGTTTGGCGTCGTCGTCCTGGCAACTAGGTTACCAAGGCGATGACGCAATACTTAAGGTGACGTGCCGGTAAGCACAGGTGTGGGTGATTATAGATCTACGGCGTTAGTCAAGCGTGTGGTTGTTTCATGTGGATACTCAGGAACTTTGGACTTTTTGGATGTTTGCGTGTTCTCGTTCCGTGTGTCTACATCTTTGCGTTTTGTTTGTTTCTGTTACTTGTGTCACTGTATATATCGATCTGCACCTCTAATAATAAATCTTCACTCTTCACTGCAGCATGGATCTGGCTCTCTACTCCGCACTCACAGCTTCGTTACAGAATCACCCACCTCTCACGGATTCAGCGGGAAGAAATAAGGTGACAGACTTTTTGCCTCAACCGTTTAGCCCGGAGTTTCTGTCGGCAAGTCTAGCCAAGCTAGCCTTGGCATTTAATGCTACCTAGGCTAACCGGCTCGTCACCGCCATCCGGCTGCACACTCTAGCCGTCAGATCGCTAACCGAAATGTATAATCTCTTAGCACGGGTGCTAGCACCTATGGGTAAGCACCTAAAAACCCTGAATAAATTTGCCGGCAATCAGGAACTTATTCGCCCGTTCCTCTCCCAGTGCCGCTGGTATTTTTCACGTGCTCGTCTGTTTACTTTAGAAAAAGCAAAATGTGAATTTTTCTTACTTCTTTTGACCGACGAGGCATTACTGGCGATAGCGGGGGTGTGGGATGTATACTGGCAACAATCCGTGGACGTTATGGGGTTTCTGCACTGGGTGTCTGAAACCTTTTCCTCACCAGAGCCCTCTGTGTCTGCATCACAGCCCTCTGTGTCTGGATCAGAGCCCTCTGCGTCTGCATCAGAGCTCTCTGTGTCTGCATCAGAGCCCTCTGCGTCTGCATCAGAGCTCTCTGTGTCTGCATCAGAGCTCTCTGTGTCTGCATCAGAGCCCTCTGTGTCTGCATCAGAGCCCTCTGTGTCTGCATCAGAGCCCTCTGTGTCTGCGTCTGAGTCTTCGTCCTGATCAGCGTCCTCGTCTTCGTCCTTGTCTGCGTCTGAGTCTTCGTCCTCGTCTGAATCTGAGCCAGCTGTGCTTTCACCAGGCTGCGTGGAGTCTCACATCCCATCTGTCACACTCGATGGGTGCTACAGTGGACGTGTCGAGGTGATGGAGGCTACCCCAGGGCTGCTGTCACATGTACTGGACGTGCAGCTGGGGCCCCGTAAGCGAACTAGATTGTTGGTCCAGTGAGGGGTCCCAGTCAGCAGGGTTCATCTTTGCCAGAGTCCTTTGAATCTTCGTCTTTATCTGTGTCTTCACCGGAACCCTCTGTGTCTGTATCTGAGCTCTAGACTGCGTCAGCCCCAGAGCTTTTGTCTTTATTTTCTTTTGAGTCCCTCTCTGTCCCTTCAGAGTCCCTCTCTGTGCCTTCAGGTTCCCTCTCTGTCCTTTCAGGGTCACTCTCTGTGCCTTCAGGTTCCCTCTCTGTCCCTTCAGGGTCCCTCTCTGTCCCTTCAGGGTCCCTCTCTGTCCCTCCAGGGTCCCTCTCTGTCCCTCCAGGGTCCCTCTCCGTCCCTCCAGGGTTTTCAACGGCCCTTTCAGAGTTTCCTGAGGCCCCTACGGCCCTTTCAGAGTTTCCTAAGGCCCCTACGGCCCTTTCGGAGGTCTTTCCGGTTCCTTTAGAGGTCCCTCCGGCCCCTTCGGTCCCTTTAGAGGTCCCTCTGGCCCCTTCGGTCCCTTTAGAGGTCCCTCAGGCCCCTTTGGTCCCTGTAGAGGTCCCTCAGGCCCCTTTGGTCCCTTTAGAGGTCCCTCAGGTCTCTTCGGTCCCTTTAGAGGTCCCTCAGGCCCCTTCGGTCCCCTTAGAGGTCCCTCAGGCCCCTTTGGTCCCCTTAGAGGTACCTTTGGTCCCCTTAGAGGTCCCTCCGGTCATTTTGGTCCCCTTAGAGGTCCCTCAGGCTTCTTCGTCCCTTTAGAGGTCTCTCCGGTACCTTCAGAGGTCCTTCCGGGGTCCCCGCCAGTCCCTATAGGTTTCCCCACGTCCTTGCCCGAGTTACCGGCGGGTGAGACTAGGGACCTGCATCGTGTCCTTAAGGAGGCCTCGCCCTGGTCACAGCCCACTCCGTCTATGGAGCGTACAGGGTCCTGGACCCCCTGCTATCTCTTTCGCACAGGGAGCAGACTGCGGGGTGTTTGAGGTTTTCTTTTGGGGTTTTTTTCTTTTTGTTTTTTGTTTGTCTTTGGGGCTGCGCCTTAAAGGACTCCAGCAGGCGTCCTCTAGAGGAGGGTTATGTAAGGCGGCGAACTGGCGAACGAGGCACTGTCCCCCACGCTGCACCGACTGTCAAGTTTACGGACATGTTTGGCGTTGTCGTTGTCCTGGCAACTAGGTTACCAGGGCAATGACGCAATACTTAAGGTGACGCGCCGGTAAGCACAGGTGTGGGTGATTATAGATGTACGGCATTAGTCAAGTGTGTTGTTGTTTCATGTGGATACTCAGGAACTTTGGACTTTTTGGATGTTTGCCTGTTCCCGTTACGTGTGTCTACGTCTTTGCGTTTTGTTTGATTCTGTTACTTGTGTCACTGTATATATCTTTCTGCACATCTAATAATAAATATTGATTGTATAGTAGTATATATGATAGTGTGTAACGGCTGTAACGATGCTTTGAGTGCAGAGAAGAGAGCCGGATCCATAGATGCGCTGAAGAGTAACGTTTATTTTGAGTGAAGGGGTGCAGATATATACAGACAGTGAACACGTAGCAAAACAAACAAAACACGAACATGCAGAAACACCAAACGAGTACACACATAAATCCCAAAGTTCCAAATTCCAAAAGATAATAAAATAGTCCATAGTCAATAGTAGAAACACGCCGTTCATCACCAATAACCCACACCTGTGCTTAGTGGTGCGTCACCTTAAATATTACGTCATCACCCCGGTTGCCAGGACGACGACGCCAAACATGTCCGTAATGTTTTGACAGCTGATGCATCGTGGGGGCGGAGCCTCATCGGTTGGCGCTGCATGGGGGCGGAGCCTCTTCTGCTGACGCCGCGCGAGGGGCGGAGCCCAGTTCGCCGCCTTACATAGTGTTGTAGTATATATGATGGTGTAGAAGTTTATATGATGGTATAGTAGTATACATATTGTTTTAATAGTATATATGAAGGTGTACCAGTATATATGAAGTATATATGTACTAGTATATGTAATAGTGTAGTAGTATATATTATGGTAAAGTAGTACATATTATAGTGTAGTAGTATATATGAAGGTGTACATGTGATGTTGTAGTTATATATATGAAAAACATAAAGGTATACAGGAAGATGTATTCGGATGTGCTATTGGTGTAGTATATGTAACAAGTGGATTAACATATATGATAGTTTTAGGAGTATAGGCAATAGGTATTGTAGTATGATAGTATAGTAGTATACTTTAGTGTGCAATAGTTTTGAAGATCAGTGTATTACTGCATTTGAACCCAGCCATTAGGGTTGCACAAGCGTAAAACTGCGCCAAATCAAATATGCGGATCACAAATAAGAAACTCATACCAGATCGGTCGCGGCCCGGGTACAACGACCGCCACATGTACTGTTAGCTGATAGGGTACCGGTGGAAATTGGTACAGTTGGCCAAAGCAGGAGAGGAGAGGAGGAATACTTCTACAGAGACGGCAAGCAAAGGAGAAGTGGAGGAGAGTGGATGTTCGGGTGGGTTCTTTAAATGTTGGTATTATGACTGGTAAAGGGAGAGAGTTAGCTGACATGATAGAGCGTAGAAAGGTGGATGTGTTGTGTGTTCAGGAGACCA
>JAOTRA010054142.1:0-18066 GCA_026260255.1 Pseudolaguvia tuberculata | reverse complement strand
CACACACACACACACACACACACACACACACACACACACACACACACACACACACACACACACACACCTATGGGTAATTTAGACTCGAATTTTAGACATCAATCAGCTTAATGTACATGTTTTGGACTGTGAGAGAGAACTGTAGTACTCGGAAGAAGCTCACGCAAGCGTTGCGAGAACAAGCAAGCTCTGCACAGAAAGATCCCTGACCCGGGAGTCAAACCTGGGACCTTCTGGTTGTGAGACGACCGTGCTAACCACAACACCACCCTAAATATATGATCGATTTAAATGTTTAAATTACATTTTCACTAAAAGCGACCAAATAAGTTAAGTGATGACATTATTGTATTTGTGTGTTGATCAGTAAAATTTTAACAATGATTGATTGAAGTCATGAGCATGATCAATAACTATTGTGTGTGCAAGTCACAGATCACAAGACTTGATGACTAATGACTGATTTCGAAATCACAGATGAAGCCTTATGCGGAGGAAAAAGCAGATCGAGTGTTTGACGTCTTCACTGCTAAATCCTATAAGACTCAGGTTGTAGCTGGAACAAACTATTTCATTAAGGTAAGAAACAATACACAGACTGTTTTTATGTGTGTTTTTGTGATTTTAACTATTATATATTTTCCAGGTTCATGTGGGTGGCGAAGAGTTTGTTCATATTCGCGTCTATAAGACGCTGCCACATGCTGGAGAACAGCTAACACTGCATGGAATACAGACAGCCAAAGCCCATCATGACCCCATTGAATACTTCTAAAACTACAATTATAATCGATCAGTGGTTACAGGGAACATTTGAAGCAACACTTGGTGTTAGATATTTTTCAGATCTTCATATCTATTCAAAATAAGGCAATAACTGTAATAAAGTCAAAAGATTAGACATTTGTACATGATTACGGGTTAAAGAAATAACTTTAGTGCATTTTGATTATTTACCCTTTTTAGAGATTATATCATTTATAATGCAATACTTCCTTTATAATCCTTTTTTTTAAATAACATTACAGCGCTATCATTAATGTTATTTCAGTGTTGTAGTGGTAGAGATTCTTAAAATGTCTAATAAAAATTAACTGAGAATACTGACATCAGTATTTTTATCACTTTTATTTATTGTATCTGAATTTAATAGATAGTGAGCCATCTTAATGACTACAGCAATAATATTTTATTTTTACTCAATCACTGGTATTCGAATTGCTATAAAATCTGTATGTTTAACTCTCTTATTGCAGTATCATATTCATATTCTATCATTTGCAACAAATTTTGTTTTTATATATATATAAAGATAGAAGACAGTACCTAATGATTACAGACTCCATGTTTTTAAAACTAATAGATTGTATTAAGAATAAGTAAGATTAAAATAATTAGTACTGGAAGAGAAAAACATTGAGCAAGTGCACAATACCATTAGTAAAACATACATGAGATGAAATCAAAGTAGCACATTTGCTCATACACTAACTCCTTAGTATAACAAGTGAGATCTCAGCCTGGTTTTGGTGGGAAGATTTCAAGGCTGTATAACCTTGAATAAGTTATTTCTTTTTTAGTTATAATGGGGAAACAATAGTAAGGCGTGATAAGTGGAGGAACCAAAATATGGGGTGATTCGGATTCTAAGGGGAAATAGTGAGAGCTAATTCGTGAATATAAAAATGAAAGGGCTATCTAGAGAATTTTTTCTGAGAGATCAGTTGCATCTAGGTATGGGGTTTGATGCGGCTCAACTCTTGCTCATATAGATGACTGACAGCTCTGGGGTGCCATGTTTTTTCAATACTGAAGTTTTTTATGAGAATTCAACTTGATCCAAAATAAAAGTTAAGTTTTTGCTCCTTCTCAATTTATTAAGAGTCTTTCTATGAGTTTTATTGATTGCTTATTATCTGCCTTGAAGAGATCCTCACCGTCCAGTGTCGCCTCAGGGTAGGGGCCCTGAGTTTTCCGACACACCCTGGACAGGTTGCAAGTCCATGATAGGTATTTGATCATCACGCTCTAGCTAAGGTTTGTTGAGCAGGGGAGCAGATCTTCTATGAAGGGGAACAAACTATGCATAATGGCGCCTTCACAGTTAGATTGTGAGTGTGCTACGTTTTTCTACCATATGCTTTTTTCTCAGCAAATCTATGAATATAACCCAGTGGCTCGTTGGGCCTGGTTCATGCGAGGGCAAATATGTTACCATTTAGAATGTTAGATGCTTCTCTGCATATTTTGCTTCTTGCACAAATAAATATATTATGTAGTTTTTATTTTGTCTGTCTTTTATAATATAACATAGGAAGTGGTATTTAACAGAATGTATTTATGTACTGAGATACACTTTCTAATAGGAAGTAAACGAATAACACACTATTAATTTACACTGATTTGTTTCAATGTTTATTTGTTCCCAGATTCTGTGTCTAAAAAATTTTGACTCTCTCCAAAGAAATTTATGAAATGTTTACTTAGAGGCAGCATGGTGGTGTAATGGATAGCATTGTCGCCTCAAAACAAGAGGGTCCCGGGTTCGATTCCTACACTGAGGATCTTTCTGTGGCAAGTTTGCATGTTCTACCCGTGCGTGCCTAAGTTTCCTCAGGGTACTTTAGATTCCCATCAGGGATCCAGTGATATAGAGTGTCCTGTGTAAAGTGCCATCTCTACTGATTTCCACAGGAATCAGTAATTTTGACTTTTATTGCATGAACAATAAAAGTAAAAGTTTCAGGCAGTAAAGCATCATTAATATTACTGATGAACCCATGAACTTTACACATAATTGTTATTAAATGACATTCATTCATCCATTCATTTATCTTCTTGCCTGCTTAAACCCTAATTTGGGAACACAGGGGTCTGCTGGCGCCTATCCCAGTGCACATAGAGGAGGGGATACACCCTAGACGGGTCGCTAGTCCATCTCAGTTAAATGACATATAATGTATATATTTTTTTGTCTAATGATTTCCCAGGTTCTTGGAGAAAATGTTTTAGTGAAAAGCAGACAGGGTTCTACTGATTTTCTTTTGTCTAATCAGATTTTTCTGTCCTCTGATTAAATGATCAGATTTACAGTTAGACTTTCTTTTTTTCTACTGAATCCAGGGTGTACCCCTCATTTCAGGAATAAGTGGGTATAGAATTTAAATTAATGTAAATTGTTAATACCCTTAAAATTCTCACTGACATGCTGTTCCAGAGAAAGGTGTGGTATGACATGGCATGATGTAATCCTATTGTTGATTATATCTATATTACACCCAGAACAGGTTTAGATGTTGCATAACATCTTTAAGTTTAGGTTGTAATAAGCTTGAGGTTGAGGAAGGAGATAATAATTTATATTAATCACAGCCTTTAATTTCACTGAAGAAGCTGTTGTACAGTGTTTATCTAAGCAATGGGTTCAGACAAAAAATGTGATAGAATCATTAAAGGTTTTGCCTGCCTGGATTTCTTTGTAGCAAACGTTACATTTAGGCATACGCTCTTATCCTTACATTTGGGTCTCTTTTTTTTTACAACTGAGCAATTGTGGGTTAAGGGACTTGCTCAAAGGCCCACAATGGTTGCTTGGTAGAGGTGGAATTCGAACCCCCTGTCTTTCTGGTATTAGTCTAACACCTTAACCAGTAGGCTACCACTTCCCACATTTTGTAGTATACGTTATCCCCCCACATGGTAGCACATATTGAATTTCCAGTTTTTCTCCATTTTTTTTCTACAAGTTTCCAGACGCGCAGGTAAACAAACTCATCATCACCCACATGCAAAAGAAAATTGTCATTAATATTTATTTATGTAAATTAACTTAAAGGGTATATTTAATTGGAGACATTGGTGGGGTTTTTTTTTCTTACTTTGATGAAATAATTTGTCGCAACTTTTTCTTCAGTCTTGAAGATTAAGATCAACCTGAGCACCCTGATTAAATCTTTTTAATAAAGCAGGAGGCCATCAAGTCGAATAATAAAAGCATAAAAGAATAAAAGTCGATTTTGACAGGTTAATGAGACGTGTGTATGTTGGTGTAGCTGCTTCCATTAAATGTTCTGCATCTAATTAGTGCACTGTTTCACCATAAAGCATTTAACATTATAAAACTTAACGATTAAGAATGTAGTCTGAAACTGCAAATGTCTGATTTAGACAGAAGTTAATGAATGGGTATGCTATGCCCTTAGATTGAATGCAAAGCTATATCCCTTCTATAATACAGGTATCTAATCATTAGGCTACCTCCAGGAAAGGTTAACAGGTTGGGTTTTGTGGAAACAGTGTTTATGTGGAATTCAGTGGAAATAGAATAAATAGGGTGAGCTGTTCTAGCTAAAGGATGAATTAAAAAGTTTCTCTTCCACTGATTTAAAGCTGATGTCACAATAAAAACTTGTTACAATCTGCTGGTGCCTATCCCAGCGCACATAGGGTGAGAGGCAGGGTACACACTGGACTGGTCGCCAGTCCATCGCACGGCTACACATAGAGACACAATCACTCACACACATTCACTCCTATGGGCAATATAGAATCACCAAATAAACTAACATGCATGTTTTTGGACAGTGGGAGTAACCTGAGTACCCAGAGAAAACCCAAGCAAAAACATGCAAACTCAGCACAGAAAGATCCCCAACACCGGAATCGAACCCAGGACTGTGCTATCCACTACGCCACCATGCCGCCCTTACAAAAAAAGGCAGGGGAGATTAAAAAAATAACAGGGCACCCTGTTTCAGCAAAAAGATACACAAATATTTTTCCCTTTCATTGTGATTATGCTGAATTCAATAAACTGTAATAATGAAATGGTAATAATGAAATGGAATTTTAGGTTATAAAGAAATTGCATTAGTTCATTCATCTTTTATCAAATTATTCCCTTGTTTTAGGTTAGGGGGTCTGCTAGAGACTATTTTAGCCATCTCTGAAAGGGCAAAAGGCAGGAGGGGTACATCCTGGATAGGAAACCAGTTCATCATGTACACATTCACACCTAGTTAGAATAAGCAGTTAACCTAACATAGATGTTTTTAGACTGTGAGAGATAACAGAAGTGTCTGGACTAAACCCATGCAATCACAAGTGAAAATGCAAACTTCACACAAAGTCCTCTGCCTGGGAATTGAACACAGGTCTGGCAACAGTGTTGTCCACTAATCCACTGTGCTACTCATTAATAATGAAATATTATTACAGATTACAGAAAAGCTGAAAACACCTTTTACAAAAATGCTTCTGTGCAGAGTTTGTATGTTCTCCACACGCCTGCGTGGGTTTCCTTCGGGTACTTTGTTTCTCAATAATTTACACCCAAATCTGCACCAATGAAAACAGTTTAAATCAGATGATATTTACTCTTATTTCATTAGTGGTGTCGCTTTATTCACATTGTTACGACCTCACCAGTCTACGTTGGGAGGCCGTGACAAGAAAATAATAAATTACAAGAATGTGCAAGTTACACATTAATTTCTGTAACTTAGAAAAGAAGCTTCAGTCTTCGGAGGGGGATCAAGGCCAAAAAAAACCAAAAAAACAAATTAAGACTAAGAAGGAAACCCTGCTAAATTTCCTATCAAAGAAATAACACTGAAAGAAAATGCACAAGTCCTTCCCTATCTCCCTAACTGACCAAAACCAGGAGAAAAGCTTATCAAAACAAAAAGGCAATCCCCAACCTACTCACTTCAAAAACTAACAATACAAAAACTATCAACAACATTTATTTACAAACCTTGAAGGGCGATGTGACAAATATAGAAAGGAAACAACAGCTATTTACAAACCTTGAAGGTGGATGTGACAAATATCATAGAAAGGAAACAACAGCTATTTACAAACCTAATGGTGAAGGTGACATAAAATTAATAATGTAACAACACTTAAACAAACACACACCCAACTTCAAATAACCACAATCAACACAATTCACAACACAATTCACACCACAATATTTCACAGATTTTAAGGCAAAGCAAAAACTGCCAACAATGTCACTTTGCAACACACTCCACAGAAGCTCTATGACGCTGTGCTGCTTGTCCTTTTTTAAGGCTTCTCCAGACGACGCAATCACCTGCAGCTGGTTCCAATTAAGCTCTGCTTAATGACGACAGAGAGAGAGAGAGACAGACATAGCAAAAGAGAGACTGCACACAATGTCAAAACAAACATGCAGGCACAACACAGAACCCAAAACTATATACGTCTGAAGACGTAACAACATAGACACAAACATCAACTACCAATATGTTCCCATTAACTGTTGATAGAGGAAGGAGATTGTAAATTACTGATATTATTCACTGTTATCAATTTAACTGATGAAGCTGTTGTACAGTGTTTATCTCAGCGATGGGTTCAGCCAAAATATACGATAGGATCATCAAAGGTTTTTCCTGCCTGGATTCCCTGAGCTTCCAGTTTTTCTCTAGCTTTTTTCTCCATCATTTTACAGACACGCAGGTGTTACAAACTCATCACCACCCACATAAACCTGCAAGGGAAAATTGTAATTAAAATGTATTTAAGTAAAATAACTTTATTTTGGTTATATTAAAGCCTATATTTAATTCAATAGAAATGGGTGTTTTTTTTCCTACTTTAATGAAATAATGTGTCCCAACTTTCCCTTGAGTCTTGAAGGCTAAACCAGTAAAGACTGCAAAGTTTCTTTCTGCGATTTTCTCAGCAAAAAACTTTATCTGCAATTTGAAAAAGGCATTTTATTTGTAGTAAAAAAAATTGTGGAAAATTGTATGACTTATACACATGACTAATTAAATAGCTAATATGTGTAAAGGGTATGAATTACTCAATAATATAACCCCTGACGCTGCCTTACTGACTGAACAAACTATCATTCATTCTGTAAAGCTGCTTTGAGGCAATAGAAAAGCGCTATACAAATAAAATTGAATTGAAACAGATGGATTTATACACAATAATTAAACATTATTTACTGTGAAACATGGTTTATTATCGCAGATAAAATCAGGATGAATAAATGTGATCAAATTTAAAAAAAACAGTGTTCTATAGTATAAAAACAAACAAAAATTATAAAAACGTATAAAAAAGTACACAAACAAATAAATTATGACAATAAATGAGAAATAGAAATAAAACCAGAACGACAGAGAAAGTTTGAAAAAAAAACCCACACCAACCTCATCACAGAGCCTCTGCACTTCTTCAGTGGCATCTGTTGCCAGACTAAGGTCATTAGTTGATGCTATTTTCCTTGTCTGTAAATACAATATTAATACTGGAAAAAAGTATAAGTAAGTAAATATACGCAGTCAGTTTTTTTTTTTTAATCTTTGAGTTAATAAGACTGAATAGGCAGATTGTAATATTTAACAAGGAAGGATAATGCACAAGGTTTAATGATAATAAACTGAGAAAGGCAAGACAAAACATAGAAATATCATTTCATTAATATACTTAGTAGTTCTATTGGTAGATCAACCTGAGCACACGGATTAAAGCCTTTAAAAAACTGGACAATCACAATATAATAAAATTTACCAATCAAGAAAGTCTAAAACTGCAAATGTCAGGTGGCGACGGAAGTTGACTAGATACAATGCGCATACTGTAGATATAGAATTTAGAATAAGTCACATCCCGATCAGAGAACCAATCATTAGGCTGCTTCCAGACAACCTTAACATGTTTGGGATTTGCTGAAATGTAAAATATTACATTGTTAGAATTTCTAAAGAAATCATATAGTGTGTATGTGGAATTCAGTGTAAATGGAATGGATAATAGGGTGTGTTGTTCCAGATAAAAAAGTGAGAGAATAAGTTTCTCAATAGGATTATATAAAACAGATTAAAATAAAAGTAAATAAAATCAATCACTGTCCTGCAATGGACATTAAGATCACATCACCTGAAATTTACAATTAAATCTTACTCACACGAGAAAATCTCTGTCTTTATATTTGTACCATTACAATCATCTCCTTTAAATTCATTTAAATTAAATAATATTCATCATATTCTAACCCACTTATTCATTAATTTTGGGTCACAGTGGTCTGCTGGAGCCTATTCCATTACACATAGGGCAAGAGGCAGGGGTACATCCTAGACAGATCACCAATTTATCAAAAAACCACACATAGATGAACAACACCACACACACACACACACACACACACAAACACACACGCACGCACGCACGCACGCACGCACGCACGCATGCAATCACTGCTAAGGGCAATTTGCCAGGCCTGGGTTCAATTCCCAGGCTTTCTGTGTGAAGTTTGCATGTTCACCTGTGATTGTGTGGTACTCCTGTATCTCCTACAGTCCAAAAACATCTATGTTAGTTTAACTGGTGATTCTAACTAGGTGTGAGTGTGTACACATGATAGACTGGTGACCTATCCATGAGGATGTACACCTCCTACCTTTTGCCATTTTAGAGACGGCTAAGATAGTCTCCAGCAGACCTCCTAACCTCAAAAAAAGTGAATAATAATAAGAGATCAAGACTCACATGCAATGTTCCCTGTAATTTTTCGTGGACAAACTTACAAGTTTCCTGTGCACACTGAGGACCACTGTGAGCAACATCAGGTGTGCATGCAGTGGCAACACGTACACAGAAACAGACAAAGAGACAAGGAGACAAAGAGACAAATGAAACAGAGAGAAATCCAGAGAAATCAACAGGGAGAGAAACCAAAGCAAGAAAGTGAAACGTGAGAAATGGAAGATAACATAAGCAGGTAAAGACAGAACCAGGAAGCCGCATTAACTATTAAACACCAGTTTGGGGTCGACTACACACTCGATGTCCAAATAAGAAAGAATCCAAACATAGATGCTGTTTTGAATTATTTATTTAATATTATTGCATTAAGTTATTATTTCATTACACATTGATACACTAAACTTTATTAGTATGCGGGTACATGTTATGTAACACCTGTGTGTTTGTTCACACAAGTATCTTGTTACAAAGATTACAAAGGTAAAATCCCTCCACCACTGTTGAGTCCTTGAGCAAACCATGCCTGCTCCTGTGAAGACTATGGCTTCGGAAGATCACCTGCAGAGGGCACCCTCACCCGAATTCTAGAAGATCTCTTCCTGGTAGAGCTAATTAGGGCATGGGCTGCCTATATAAGCAGGTGGCCTTCTGAAGCACACTGCAAAGTATTGTTGCCCTAGGCCTTACTAAGCGTTACTCTCTTGAACTTTTGGATTTATCTTTTGGATTTTTGGACTTTGACACGATTTTGATTACTCTTTTGGATACTGTTTCGGATTTGATTGCCTTCCCATTTCCCTTCCCAAATAAAGCTATCTTAATATAACTCTGCATATGGATTCGACTAGTCCTTCACAGATAGCGCCGTTACAGAATACTTTGCCTCAAGCGAATCCAGCGAGTACTTTATTTCCGAGTTACGGGAGGTATTTGAGCACCCTGCAGGAGGTCTTGACATGTCAACTCGCCTTCTACGCTTGAAACAAGGTTCTCAATCTGCTGCTGACTACGCTATATCCTTTCGCACGCTGGGGGCTCAAAGTGGGATGAATGATGTGGCACTAAAAGACTTGTTTAAGGAGGGGCTCAGAACAGAGTTGCAGGCCGAGCTGGTGTGTCGAGGCGAGAATGACACTTATACTGAATTTATCCAGCGGGCAATTAGAGTGGACAACCTCTTGCGTAATCATCCTGTAAACCTTCCATACCCAACATTAAAGCGGAAGCTGAGCCCATGCAGATGGGCACGCACAAACTTACTCATGCTGAAAAACAGTGACGCAAGCAGCTCAGATTGTGTATGTATTGCGGTCAGTCTGGACATTCCTCAGTGCCCCTCTTTATTGCATAAATCAAGGTCTCAAGTAGGTACACCCATTCGGGCTGTTAGCATGAACGCCCACCTTTCTGTACAAGTGCGTTTTCAAGTTGGTAATGTAAAACATGTGCTCTCTGTTCTTGTGGACTCAGGTTTAGCACTAAACTTGGTAGACTCGCGTTTGGCTAGAGAATTGAGCCATGAAATCGGCGCAGCCATCACTGAGAAAACCGAAGCCCTATTGTTCTTAGTGAATGACGCCCACCAGGAGAGGGCTACCTTTTACCTCACCCATGCTCCTAAAACGCCCGTCATCCTGGGGTACCCTTGGCTGGTTAAGCATGACCCGGTCATTTCATGGAGGCAAGGAAAAATCGTTCGGTGGTCCCCGCGGTGCCAGCGAAGCTGCATGAACAAATCAGCAAGGGTGAGTCCTGTCCCCTGTTTGACGGTGTCTACATGTCCAGACAATGTTCCCTTATGCTATCATGACTTAGCAGAGGTGCTGTTGCCCTACCGCCTCATAGGGAGATAGACTGTGGGATTCAGCTCTTCGAGAATGCTACCCCCCCAAAGAGCCGAGTCTATCCCCTGTCTAAGCCTGAGATGCAAACCCTGGATAATTATATTGATGAAGCGCTTGCAGAGGGGCACATTAGACCCTCCTCATCTCCTGCCAGAGCAGGGTTCTTTTTTATTACCAAGAAGGACGGAAGCCTGCGTCCCTGTATTGACTACCAAGGTCTGAACAGTGTAACAGTTAAAAATCACTACCCTTGGTACCGTCAGCTTTCGAACAGTTGAAAGACGCTTGCCTATTTACTAAATTAGACATAAGTAGTGCCTATAACGTGGTAAGAATTCGCAAAGGAGATGAATGAAAAACAGCCTTTGTTAACCCTAAAGGCCACTACAAGTACTTAGTCATGCCATTTGGACTTTACAATGCTCCAGCGGTGTTCCAGTCATTTATTAACGATGTTCTGCGGGAGTTTCTCAAAGTCTGTGTATTTGTGTATTGATGATATTCTGGTCTATTCGCAGGAACAAGAGCAGCATAAGGGGCACGTCCGTGCGGTTCTGCAGCGGCTACTGTGGGAAGTGGTAGCCTAGTGGTTAAGGTGTTGGACTAGTACCAGAAAGACCGGGGTTTGATTCCCACCTCCACCAAGCAACTACTGTGGGCCCTTGAGCAAGGTCCTTTACCCACAATTGCTCAGTTGTAAATAAAAGAGAGAGACCAAATGTAAGTCGCTCTGGATAAGAGCGTCTGCTAAATGTCTAACTGTAACTGTACTGGAGAACAGGCTGTTTGTTAAAGCAGAAAAATGTGACTTTCACACCACTGAAGTGCAGTTTTTAGGGTATGTTGTGAACACAAAGGGTGTCGCCATGGAACCATGGCGGGTGCTAGCGGAACAAGGTTGGCCCGCACCCGAACTGTCAAACAATTACAGCGTTTTTTGGGTTTTGCAAATTTTTAGAGGCATTTCATACGTAATTTCAGCGACACTGCTGCTCCTCTAACCTCCCTCCTTAAGGGTAAACCCGCCAAACTGAGAAGGACTGAAGCCGACTCCAAGGCGTTTGAGATACTCAAGCATAAATTCACGACAGCGCCCATGCTCAAGCATTCTGATCCTTACCTTCCTTTCGTGGTGGAAGTAGATGCCAGTAATTGTGGGATTGGGGCGATATTGTCTCAGAGGCATGGCTCACCTCATAGACTTCATCCCTGCGCCTACTTCTCACGAAAGCTCACACCAGCGGAAGCCAACTATGATGTGGGGAATAAGGAACTGCTAGCGGTTAAAGAGGCCTTATTAGAGTGGAGGCACTGGTTGGAGGGCAGTACACACCCACTTACTGTGCTCACCGATCATAAAAACTTAGAATATGTAAAGGGGGCCCATCGTTTAAATGCTCGACAGGCCCGCTGGGCCCTATTTTTTACAAGGTTTAATTTTACTGTTACTTACAGGCCGGGGTCTAAGAATTGCAAGGCTGATGCCCTCTCCCGGAAATAAGACCTTGCAGAGCACGATGGCAGCGCAAAGACCATCCTCGACCCAAGCGTGGTGGTGGCCCCTGTGCTGTGGGATTTGGCGGAAGAAATTCAAGAGGCTAGTGCTCGCCTTTCCCCACCAATCCTGCGCTGCTTGTGCTCAGGCCAAAGCACCCCATTACCTACCAGAAGGTTTGCTGCACCCATTGCCTATTCCCCAAAGGCCCTGGTCACACTTATCACTGGACTGTAAACAGTGATGGAGGGGCATTGCTTTCATCTCCTGAGGTTCCAGAATCTTTTTGAGGCCAATCGATAGTCTTTCTACAAGGGCTCATTGAACTCCGCCCAGAGATTTTGCCACCACAACTACCTGGGTTGGAGTCTGCTTGGCTTTAGGAGTCTCACATGCCAACCTCATTAATATTCTTTCATTTATAAAATGGTCCTGCTCCATCCATTGATTTGTGCCAGTGACGCTAAAACTTCACACTAATTCTGTAATTTGAAAAAAAAAAAGTTATATAAAATTGTACAATTTTGCTGTACTAAAATCTAAAACTATAATTTTTGTCTGATAAGAAATCCAAAAATGTCTATGTACAAATCATACTGGTTTGCGGACTAACTACTATGTTGCCTGAGACAAAGGATACCACTGAAAAAGTGCAAAAAATCTGTGAGTTTAGAAATTTTCCTTGTTTTTTAATTTCTTTTGAACCAGTAATTATATCAGAACTGCTAGTTAACAGACAATAACGTTTGCATAAAGATTAGGTTATAGCTTTAGCAACTTAAAACAGACAAAGCTTTGTGATGGATTGGCGAACTGTGAACCCCTGCCTCTTGCCCTATGTGTGCTGGGATAGGCTCCAACAAACCCTGTGAGCCAGATTTAGGGAATAAGCGGGTAAGAAGATAAATGAATGAATGAATGAATGAATGAATGAATGAATGAATGAATGAATGAAAAGACAAATGTGTTTCTGTGATTCCTCCTAGCATTTAGGAATTGTAATCCAATCTTTTCCTTATGTATACTGTCCAGTTTGTCAAAGACAAGGTGATACTATGACAGTTCAAATTAAATTTGAAAAAAGAGAAGCTGAGTGAACAAAATAATAGAAACAAAAAGAGAAAAGCTGCTAATAAAACACCACCTATAATAAATAAGCAAATAATTATAATTGTAATAATAATAAGTTAGTTATATAACCTTCTATAATATATGCATGTGCTTTGTTAGCGATATAGATTTCAGTTTATCTCTAAATTTTGAAAATGGAAAAAACCTTGAGAAATTAGGATTTTAATAGTACTATGACATTGTATTTTATTATTATAATCAAGTTGTAATTGAGTTTATTAGAGGGACCGCAGATGTAGAATGTTTTGGGGACAAGGTGAGGAAGGCTAGGTTGAGATGGTTTGGACATGTACAGAGGAGGGACATGCAGTATATTGGTAGAAGAATGCTGAGGTTGGAAATGCCGGCAGGTGGAAAAGTGGAAGACCAAGGAAGAGGCTTATAGATGAGGTGAGGGAAGATATGCAGGTAGGTTGGGGTGAAAGAGGCAGACAGGGTAGTGTGGAGAAAAGTGATCCGCTAACGGGAACAGCTGAAAAGAAGAAGAAGAAGAAGAAGAAGAGCGCAATGTAAGAAAAACCTTGCTACGTACAGAATATGAACTGCGAGGTCTTCCTCAGAGTCTTCAGCTTCGTCTTCATCAGAGTCTTCAGCTTCGTCTTCGTCAGAGTCTACAGCTTCGTCTTCGTCACCGTCTTCATCCCCATCTGCATCTGAGCCCTAGACAGCGTCGGCACCAGAACTGTTGTCTGTGTTTTCTTTTATGTCCCCTTTCTGTCCCTCCAGGGCCCCTTTCTGTCCCCTTGGCATCTCTCTCTGTCCCTTTTGAGTCCCCTTTGGTCCCCTCAGAGTTTGCTGTGTCCCTTTCGGTCCCCTCAGAGTCTGCTATGTCCCCTTTGGATCCCTCAGAGTCCCCTTTGGTCCCATCGGTTCCCTCAGAGTCCCCTTTGGTCCCATCGGTTCCCTCAGAGTCCCCTTTGGTCCCTTCAGTTCCCTCAGAGTCCCCTCTGGTCCCATTGGTTCCCTCAGAGTCCCCTTTGGTCCCTTCAGTTCCCTCAGAGTCCCCTTTGGTCCCTTTGGTTCCCTCACAGTCCCCTTTGGTCTCATCGGTTCCCTCACAGTCCCCTTTGGTCTCCCCCTCGCGGCGTCAGCTTTGTCCCCTTCGGTCCCTGCGGCGTCAACTTTGTCCCCTTTGGTCCCCTCAGAGTTCCCTTTGGTCCCCTCAGAGTTCTCTTCGGTCCCTCCGGTCCCCCCCAAAGTACCTCTTGGCCTCCTCGGACCCTCTTCACTCCCTCTCGGTCCCCTCAGAGGTCGCTCCGGTCCCCCCAAAGTACCTTTCGGTCTCCTCGGACCCTCGTCACTCCCTCTCGGTCCCTTTCAGAGTTTCCTTGGGCCCCTTCGGCCTTTATTGAGTTTCCTCGGGCCCCTTTGGCCTTTATTGAGATTCCTCAGGCCCCTTTGGCCTTTATTGAGTTTCCTCGGGCCCCTTCTGCCTTTACGGAGTTTACTGAGGCCCCTACGACCCTTTCAGAGTTTCCTGAGACCCTTATGGCCCTTTCAGAGTTTCCTGAGGCCCCTTCGGCCCTTTCAGAGTTTCCTGAGCCCCCTTTGGTCCCTTTAGAGGTCCCTCCGGTCCCTTTGTCCCCCTCAGAGTTCCCTATGGTCCCTTTGGCCCCCTCGGTCCCTTTGGTCCCCTCAGAGTTCCCTCAGGTACCTTTGGTCCCCTCTTAGTTTCCCTCGTGGCCCTCAGAGTTCCCAGCAGGTGTGGTTAGGGCACCATTTCATGTCCTTGTGGAGGTCGGGAAGCCTCGCCCTGATCACACCCCACTCCTTTTATGGAGTGTACAGGGCCCTGGACCTCTTTTGCACAGGGGGCAGACTGCGAGGTGTTTGGGGGCTTTTATTGTGGGGTGTTTTGTTTTTGTTTTTGTTTTTTGTCAGGGCTGCGCCTTGGAGGACTCCAGGAGGCGTCCTCTAGAGGAGGGGGTTATGAAAGGCGGCGAACTGGGCTCTGCCCCTCGCGCAGCGTCAACAGACGAGGCTCCACCCTCACGCCGCTGCGGCTGTCAAAACAATGCGGACATGTTTAGCATCGTCGTCCTGGCACCTAGGTTACCAGGGCGATGACGCAATATTTAAGGTAATGTGTCGGCAAGCGCAGGTGGGGGTGAATTGCTATGTACGGCGTGCCTCGGTTTGCTTATGTTTTTTGGATCGCTTGGACTTGTTGAACTGTGGAACTTTGAATCTCTGTATGTATATATATATTCTTGTGTCTGCGTCTTGTGTGTCTCCGTGTTTATGTGTCTTCGTCTTATCCCCGTGTTTCGTTTATGTTCGCCACGAGTTCTCACTTTATATAGCTGCACCTCTCACGTGATTAAATATTAACCTTCACTGCATCATGGATCCTGCTCTCCTCTCTGTGTTTACGGCATCGTTACACATATTCATTAAGTTCATGTGCTATGAGATGAGTTTTCTCTCATAGTACTTGGGGTTACTGAGTTCCAAACAACAATTAAATTCTTGGTGTTTATAACGAACAATATGTCCCAGGAGTCTGTTTCCCATTAATTTACATCCAAATCTGCACCAATAAAAACAGTTTAAACCAGATGATGTGTTTCAATATTTACTCTTTTATTTCATTAGTGGTGTTGCTTTATTCACATAGACACAAACATCAACTACCAATATGTTCCCATTAACTGTTGATAGAGGAAAGAGATTGTAAATTACTGATATTATTCACTGTTATCAATTTAACTGATGAAGCTGTTGTACAGTGTTTATCTCAGTGCTGGGTTCAGCCAAAATATACGATAGGATCATCAAAGGTTTTTTCTGCCTGGATTCCCTGAGCTTCCAGTTTTTATCCAGCTTTTTTCTCCATCAGTTTCCAGACACACAGGTGAATAAACTCATCACCACCCACATAAACCTGCAAGGGAAAATCCGTATTTAAAATGTATTTAATTAAAATAACTTTATTTTGGTTATATTAAAGCCTATATTTAATTCAATAGAAACGGGTGTTTTTTTTCCTACTTTGATGAAATAATGTGTCCCAACTTTCACTTGAGTCTTGAAGACTAAAGCAATAAAGACTGCAAAGTTTCTTTCTGCAATTTTCTCAGCAAAAAGCTTTACCTGCAATTTAAAAATGCATTTTTAAATGTTTTTTTTCTTCTTTTATTTGTAGTTAAAAAAAAGTGGAAAATTGTATGACTTATACACATGACTCATTAAATAACTAATATGTAAAGGCTACGAATTACTCAATAATACAACCCCTGTTGCTGCCTTACTGAACAAACTATCATTCATTCTGTAAAGCTGCTTTGAGGCAATAAAAATCGCTATACAAACAAAATTGAATTGAAACAGATGGATTTATACATAATAATTAAACATTATTTACTGTGAAGGAAGGATAATGCACAAGGTTTAATGATAATAAACTGAGAAAGGCAAGACAAAACATAGAAATGTAATTTCATTAATATTCTTTGGTTCTACTGGTAGATCAACCTGAGCACACGGATTAAAGCCTTTAAAAAACTGGACAATCATAATATAATAAACCTTACCAATCAAGAAAGTAATCTAAAACTAAAAATGTCTGGTGGCGACAGAAGTTGACCAGATACAATGTGCATACAGTAGATATAGAATTTAGAATAAGCCACACCACAATCAGAGAACCAATCATTAGGCTGATTTGCTGAAATGTAAAATATTACATAGTTAGAATTTCTAAACAAATCATTTAGTGTGTATATGGAATTCAGTGGAAATGGAATGAATAATAAGGTGTGTTGTTCCAGATAAAAAAGTGAGAGAATAAGATTCTCAATAGGATTATATAAAACAGATTAAAGTTAAAAAAAAAAAATCAATCCCAGGGCGGCGTGGTGGTGTAGTGGTTAGCACAGTCGCCTCACAACAAGAAGGTCCCGGGTTCAAATCCCGTGCCGGGATCTTTCTGTGCAGAGTTTGCATGTTCTCCCAACGCTTGCGTGGGTTTCCTCCAGGTGCTCCGGTTTCCTGCCACAGTCCAAAAACATGCAGATTAGGTCGATTGGTGATTGTAAATTGTCCATAGGAGTGAATGTGTGTGTGTGAATGGTTTTTTGTCTATGTGTTGCCCTGAGATGGACTGGCGACCCATCCAGGGTGTACCCCTCGCCTCTCGCCATATGTGTGCTGGGACAGGCGCAGCAGACCCCCGTGACCCCGGATTCGGGAATAAGTGGGTAAGAAGATGAATGAATGAAAAATCAATCCCAGTCCTGCAATGGACATTAAGATCACATTGCCTGAAATTTACAATTAAATCTTACTTACAGGAGAAAATCTCTGTCTTTATCTTTGTACCATTACAATTATCATTTTTTAAATTAATTTAAATTAAATAATCTTCATCATCTTCTAACTCACTTATTCCCTAATTTTGGGTCACAGGGGTCTGCTGGAGCCTATTCCATTACACATAGGGCAAGAGACAGGGGTACATCCTAGACAGACCACCAATTTATCACAAAGCCACACATAAATGAACAATCACACACACACACACACACACAATAAGTGAATAATAATAAGAGATCAACACTCACATGCAATATTCCCTGTAATTTTTGCTGGACAAACCCACAAGCTTCCTGTGGACACCGAGGACCACTGTGAGCAATATCAGGTGTGCACGCAGTGGCAATGCATTAGTATCAAAACTTGTTCAAAACCTTGGATCATAGCAAGTTACATGGCTCATTGAAAAAAATCTAATTACAGCACCAATTTTCATTAGTTAACTAATGAAAATTCTGGTCCTGTTCTGGAAGAAATGATACATATACATATTTCAGACAGAACATTTTGTTCACATTAAAACAATGACATGTGCTGTTGCTTGTGATAAAGTATGAATTCCTGTAACTCTTTGTCTGTAAAACATTTAATTACTGTGTTTTTATTACCATTTCTACTACCCATAAATTAGTCTATCTATTTACTAATCTATTAGTAACAGCATTTAATAATTAATATTGATTTGTGATAGACGAGTTTCGGCAAGAGTGAAAGGGAAAGTTTATAGGACTGTAGTGAGACCAGCAATGTTGT
>JAOTRA010054134.1:0-18070 GCA_026260255.1 Pseudolaguvia tuberculata | reverse complement strand
CTGTCTGATCTCATCTGTCAACCTGTCCATCACCACTGCAAACAAAAAAGGGCTCAGAGCCGATCCTTGATGCAATCGTACCTTCACCTTGAACCAGTCTGACATTCCTACCACACACCTCACTGCTGTCACACTGTCCTCATACCACCCTCATACAATGTCCTGCACCACCCTCACATACTTCTCTGCTACACCTGACTTCCTCATACACCTGACTTCCTCATACCCAGTCGTACGCTTTCTACAGATCCACAAACACACAATGCAACTCCTTATGGCCTTCTCTATACTTCTCCATCAACATCCTCAAAGCAAAGATGGCATCTGTGGTACTCTTCCTTGGCATCAAACCATACTGTTTCTCACAGATGGCCAGCTACTCATACGCCTTTTCCTTAGCTTTTGCCACCTCCCTCTTTATCTGCTGCCTCATCTACTTATACTCCTGCCTACTTTTCTCATCTCTCTGCCGATCCAAATTCTGTTTCACCAACCTCTTTCTCCTTATACTTTCCTGCACTTCCTCATTCCATCACCATGTCTCTTTTTCTCCCTTTCCAAATGTCACATCAAGTACGTTCCTAGCTGTCTCCCTTACCACTTCTGCAGTCGTTGCCCAATCCTTCAACATCTCTTCACCACCACCGAGCCCCTGACTGACCTCCTCCCTGAATCTCACACTAGTCTTCCACCATCTTATCCTCATTTCTGTCCTCTTTCTCTTCCTCTTCTTCCTAACCTCCATTGCCTACAGACAACCCTGCGATACTGTCTAGGTACTCTATCCCGTTACCAACATGACCATTAAAGTCTGCTCTTATCACCAATCTTTCATGTCTAGCTACGCTCTCCACCACTCCATCTAACACACTCCAGAATCTTTCCTTTTCCTTCATCTCACAACCTACTTGTGGAGCATAAGCACTGATGATATTTATCATCACACCCTCAACTTCCAGCCTCACTTTCATCACTCTATCAGAAATTCTCTTCACCTCCACCACTCTCAATGTACTCCTCCTTCAGGATTAAACCTACACCATTTCTCTTTCCATCTACACAATGATAAAACCTTTCCTGGTCTCCTCCCTTTCCAACTGGTCTCCTGAAAACACAACACATCCACCATTCTACACTCCATCATGTTAGCTAACTCTCTCCCTTTACCAGTCATAGTATCAACATTTAAAGAACCCACCCGAACCGCCACTCTCCTATACTTCTCCTTGGCCTGCTCTATCTGTAGAGGTTTTCTCCTTCTTTGGCCAACAGCCCAATTTCCACCGGTACACTGTCGCTAACAGTACT
The DNA here is from genome assembly GCA_026260255.1 of Pseudolaguvia tuberculata. Lineage (NCBI taxonomy): Eukaryota > Metazoa > Chordata > Actinopteri > Siluriformes > Sisoridae > Pseudolaguvia > Pseudolaguvia tuberculata. Next base: position 16,762 of record JAOTRA010054134.1, on the reverse strand, counting down.
TGTGGCGGTCGTTTTTATCCCGGGCCGCGACCGATGCGGTATGAGCTTCTTATTTTTGATCCGCATATTTGATTTGGCACAGTTTTACGTTGGATGCCCTTCCTAGCGCAACCCTCCCCATTTATCCGGGCTTGGGACCGGCACTAAGAATGCACTGGCTTGTGCAACCCTAATGGCTGGGGATATAGGGATCGCTTTTACAACTATGAATGAGTAAAATATAATATACACTTAGTATTCATTCCCTCATGTAATTCCTTCATGTAATCTTGAATTGGTTGGAACGACGATGGAATTTGCATGTTCTCCCCATGCTTGCGTGGGTTTCCTCTGGCTACTCCGTTTCCTACAACAGTCCATTAGGTTGATTTGTGCCCCTGCCTCTTGCCCTATAAGTGCTGGGATAGGCTCCAGATGAAAAGAAGATGAATGAATGAATGAATGAATGAATATACATGGTTCTTCTTCTTCGTCTTCTTCTCGGCCGCTCCTGTTAGGGTCCGAATACCTGCATAGGGTGAAAGAGGCAGTTGTAGAGGACATGGTAGTGTGGAGAAGAGTGATTCGCTGTGGCGACCTCTAGTGTTGCTACCCGAACGATTATAGAACGAGCAAATGTCCGCGCCTTTTACGCTGTTTGCGGAAAATTTAACGTAATATTCGTACCCAGTATTTTAACCCAAGAAGATGGTAACCAGTATTTTCTAATTGATCATTTTTTTAATAGCCAAATGCTTTAAACACAAGTGCACTTTTCATGTTTAGTATGTTTTGCCAGAAATATTGAAATATTTGGACGCTATCTGCACTTCCAGCAATCCAAAATAAAAAATTATGTAATCGTTACCAGCTTACCACAGATGAAAGTTTTCTTTTCTATAAAATGGTCATTTATTTAACTGTCGTTCTGCTTAATTATAGGTTTGATAACAATAAAATAATAGCGCAAAAATCCACTGTTTAGTGTGACGTAACACATCGTCATTACGTCACTGCCGTCATCAACAACCAAACCATCGGTTGGAGTCGTCCCAAATCAATTGACCCACAGATCGTCTCCAGTTCCCGTGCATTTTGGTAAGCTTGTTTCGTTCACTTTGATTAAAACGAATTGATTAGTGAGACATCTGTCTGCTAGCATAAATAAAGTTTAATAAAATCTGAAGGGCAAACGTTACTCTGATTTCTCCAGGCTAACTAGCTACGGCTAATCATGCTGGTGTGTAAAGTCACTCAGAACGCAGCCCTGTGTAAAGCTGTGCTTCGTCTATCACAATATAAGTAAGTAAAAAAAATAGATATTTATTTATTTATAAATAGATATATTATTTAATTTTTTCATTTAAGAAATGTTTAAGCTTCCAGATCCTTCGAGATTGATGTACATCGAGATTGGTTATCATTAAGAAATAAGCTAAGCCGGTTGTGTTTACCATTCATATATAATCATATATTTTTGCGATGTGACGTTAAATATAATAATAAAAATAATTATTAATGTACATTATTTCTTTTTTGTTTTACTAGTGTACAACGTCACACAAGGTCTGTCGTAGCTGTACAAACCCGGCGTCCTTATGTTAGCCAAAGTTCACAGGTAAGTTTTCTTTTTCCTGATACATTTGATTAGATCCACAAATGAGCATTTTAGATTATTATTGTTATTATTATTTATTTTTAGAAAAAGCACATTGTGAAACAAAGACTATTACAAACATTTGCTTATATATAAATAAATGCTTCATTTGCGTGTATTTATATAATATATATATTGACTAACGCCACCTTGAGGCGTGCAGAATCTGGGCCAAAGTTCACCGCCAGTTTCCATGATCACGTGGAATCTAAACCTGTCACACCATCACCCAAACTATGTAACACATCAGATTCCTTAAATGACATGGAAACAATGTAATGGCATAAATAAAGGTGTTCTCCTACAGTGAGTCTTGGAGAGGAAACAGAAAGAAAGAAAGAAAGAAAGAAAAAAGGGCTTGATGTCCTTCAGGTGATCTCTGGTTCACTGGGCTGCCCATGAGTGTCAAATTGTCTGCAGGACTTGTCTGTTTTTAGTCTGTGACTGGTGTGTGTGAGGGGGGATGGGGGGGGGGGAAGAGACAGGATTTGTAAGTATAAAAGCACTTGTCACATCAGAACTGTTGTAAATATTAAAATGTGATGTGGGAAATGGTAGCCTAGTGGTTAAGGTGCTGGACTAATACCAGAATGAATCCCACCGCCACCAAGCAACCCCCACCCCCCGAGGGCCCTTGATTTGCACAATTGCTTTAGTTGTAAAAAAACCCCAAATGTAAGTCACTCTGGATAAGAGCGTCTGCCAAATGCCAACTGTAACTAACTAAAACTGTGATCAATAAAATGTGTTAAATGAAATCGTATCTGATCTAAACATCATTCTATACAGAGTTTATAGGAATGATTCATTTTTCAAGCCACTATCATTAGTTCACTAATTTGGACATCTGCCATTTCCCATCAGCTCAATCGTTTGCATCTGTAATATGAAAAGTACTAAAAGGGGAGGGAGGGAGGGAGGGGAGATGACTGGTATTTCCCCCATAATATTAATGCCCCTTTTTTCTGACTACAGGAAAAAACTTGTGATTTTCTATCTTCTGTTTCTGTCTTTGACTTTCTAGGCGGTGTTGGAGAAAACAGCAGCTGATGTTGCCACCAAGGCTGAAACTGTGGACAAAAAGCCTGCCAATCTGGTAAATCTGTTCCTTTACACTCATTCTTTTTCTACTGACTTTTGTGATGATTTCAGACAACTTTAATGGTATGGGCTTGTCATTGTTACTAGAGTATTCCAGCCCGGCACAGATTTTAGCTGATCTAAATAATCTCTTAAAACCTGTTTTCTTTGGCTTTTAATGTATTTGTCACTTTATGGGGAATCTGTAGGTTGCCCTGTGCATATATGTAACTTTATGCTTTTAAAACGTACTGTTTAATTTTATTTAATAAGCTTTATGATGCATTCTAAAGCATTCACACAAGTTTTAGTGCCATTTTTAATTGTGAAATCGGTTCGAGGACAGTAAGCATAACCAGAATTAATATATAAAGTGCACCAGATTATAAGGCTTACTGTCCATTTGAGAAAGTTTATGGATTTTAAATGCACCTTATAGTCCAGAAAATAGAGTATATTAAAGCTGGTTAATGTAACTTCATTCATCTTGATAAACAAATGAAATTGTATTATCATTGATTTAAAATATAAGTAAAATTCCTGTCTTTATGCTTTTAAAACTTAGAGTTTAATTTCTTTTGTTAAGGAGACAAAATCCTTCGCAGCAAATGTGTTCAAAGGACAGATTAGCACCTCACAAGTGTTTCCTTATCCCACAGGTAAATGTTTGTGAATTTTTCAATTAATTATTAAATATTTATTTGTTTATCTAAATTATTAAGAGAGATTTACAGTGATGTCACTAATAAATGACATTTCTTCTATGTGGTAGTGCTAAACGAAGAACAGTCTGAATTTCTCCGAGAGCTGGTGGGACCTTGTTCGAAATTCTTTGAGGTGAGTTTTGTGTTTGGCCCCTCAAATCTAGTTTATATTTAAGTGTTATCTTCATTTTGATTTATATTTATAATGTATTTGTTACATGTAGGAAATAAATGATCCTGCCAAGAATGATCAACTGGAGATGGTAGAAGCTGAAACCTTGGAAGGATTGAAGCAGATGGGAGCATTTGGCCTGCAGGTGCCTGCCGATCTGTCTGGCGTGGGCCTTAACAACACGCAGGTGAGAGTATGGCGTCAAAGAATATGATAAACAAGAAGTATAACTAAGTAAACCTGAAAAAAATAAATATATTTATTCAAGGCCAAGTTTTGCATAGTTAGTTTTGTTTTCAGTGTAATTAAACCCAATCCAACAAGGAATTTGTAGTGGAAACAGTCATCTAATATTCTATATCTTTAAGTCACAAAACTTTTTAACTCTTTGCTTCCAGTATCTGTTTCCATTGTACGGTAATACTTTAGTCAGTCCTGCACAAATGCTCGGAGGAATTTTAGTCCATTTTGAGATGCTTACTTTAGGTTCTTCCTTAATTAAAGTTCAGGGCTGCCATTTTTAAACATTTAACCTTTGTTCTCTATTTTTTTCCTAAATTCATTGATGCCAAACCGCCCTGGTCTAAATATAGCAAGACAAACCTAAACCCAAAACGGTAGATGAGGAGCAGTCAAAGTGGACTCCTTAATGTTAACCTTGGCCAACATTTCCTCCATTTCTGCTCAGTATGTCAGATAACTCTTTACTCTGGTTCAGAAGCAAACTCTCTTTTCATGTTTTGATACTTGGTCCAATTTTTTATCAGTCCAATTTATGGATGTACATGTAAAACCTGTGCAATTAGACATTAAGGAAGATTGTTTTTAGAGTATGGTATTCCACAATTGTTTAATACACTCTTTCATACATTGAATGATAGATACTCTACCACCTTAAGACATCTGTTTTATAGCTAATCTTGTGTCACATCTTAATTAGTTGCTAAATGTTTCTGTATTTGTTGCTTTTTAAGAACTTTGGTGAGATCTGTATGAGGCATTTAATTTGAATCTAAATTATTTAATTTTTTTAATGTGTGATTGTGAATAAGATATCGGTTCATGGAATTAAAAAAAAAAAAAAAAAAAAAGGCTTCATTTTATTCATTATTGTCGGTAAAGCAAGATCAAGCGACGGCTGCGTTTAGACCTGTTCACCTGCGGGCACAAAAGTCATACTTAAACATTTTGATAGCTTTTTGAGCACATAAAATCGGTTCAAGGACAGTAAGTATAACCAGAATTCATAAATAGGGTGCACCGGAGGCTTACTGTTCATTTCTGAGAAATGTAAGGATTTTAAGTGCAACTTATAGTTCAGAAACGGTTCATGTAACTTTATTCATCCTGACTTACTGAAATCAAATTGCATCATATTTAAATTAAATTATAAGTAAAATGTCTGTGTTTTGTGTATGTCAGTATGCTAGGCTGGTGGAGATTGTGGGTATGCATGACTTGGGTGTAGGCATCACACTTGGCGCTCACCAGTCTATTGGGTTTAAAGGCATTCTCCTCTTTGGTAACAAGCAACAGAAAGAGAAGTATTTACCCAAGTTGGCTACTGGTAAGAAAGGAATTATTTAAATCTGTTTTGCATAAATGTTGTATTGTCAGCTTTCATTTCAATGTTATAACACCAAATATTTGATAATTTTTAAAATTTTGTTTTAATATTTGGATAACCTCCATTATTTCACTAGTGTTTCATTTAAAACCAGGCCTTTTATATTTGTCATGCAGTTATTTTCCATTAGACTGAAATCTAAATCTTTATTTATTTACTTATGTATTTAATTAGTTTATTTATTATTAGTAATTAATTCAATAAATTGTTAATCATGCACTTTTAGTTCATCTACTGTTATATGTACTGTTTACATATAATTTGGCGTTCTTGTTTATTTAATGCAGGCGAAACTATTGCTGCGTTCTGTCTGACTGAGCCATCTAGCGGTTCAGATGCCGCTTCCATCAGGTCCACTGCTGTGTCCTCGGCCTGCGGAAAGTACTTCACCCTCAATGGAAGCAAAATTTGGATCAGGTGTGCCTATGTTACACATTGACACAATGGCAGAAATGTTACCACCAGAGGGCAGCTGTGTTTATCATAATTATAAATATACTGTATTTTGTTAGTTACATCACCCAGACCTAATCCAACCCTAAAATATCAGAGTGTCTCTGCTCATATTGTATATACATTTTATATACACGTATTTTTTTTCTTTACTACAGTAATGGGGGCTTGGCTGAGATATTTACTGTGTTTGCTAAGACTCCAGTAAGAGATGAGAAAACTGGAGAAATTAAGGACAAAATCACAGCTTTTGTTGTTGAAAGGAGCTTTGGAGGAGTCACAAAGTGAGTAGAATTTTATATATCATGACCCTTATTACAAAGACAAGCTTATGTTCTGCTAAGTGATGTAAAGACCAATTTGCCATCATGGTATAGCTTGCCTAATCATTTGGTTTATGCTAGCAAACGTTTAAGAATAGGATAACTGTTTAACCTTTATGCAAATAAAATATTACTTAATCTTTATTTGCATTTGCCATTATCGTCTCTCCCTTTTATGCCCATGTTTTTGTACAGTGGTCCTCCAGAAAAGAAGATGGGCATCAAAGCCTCCAACACAGCAGAAGTCTACTTTGAAAATGTGCGTGTTCCAGCCGACTGTGTCCTGGGTGAAGTCGGAGGTGGTTTTAAAGTGGCCATGAATATCCTTAACAACGGGCGCTTCGGCATGGCTGCAGCACTGTCAGGAACCATGAAAGGTGTTCTTTCAAAAGCGGTATGTTGTTTTATGTTGCGGTTCATATTTTCCATTTTATCATTTTTAAAATCCTATTGTACATTAAGCTTTCACTTTTTCCTCAGTGCCCAATAACCTATTTATTTGGCCCTGTGTATTTTGCCACATCCTCTATAAACACATGCATTGCCTTCACTTCCTCTGTTCTGTAGACCTATATGGGGAAATTCCCCAGCCGACATTTCAGTGTATACTGTTTAACCTGTAGGGATGTGACGTTCTGTGTTTTTGTTTTTGTTATACCGTTTTTAATAGGCCTGGGTATCATTTGGATTGTATATGTCAAATGGATACTATCACTACTTTTTATTTAGTGAAAAATTAAAAGTATTTATAAGTACATATAAATACCTTTTTATACAAACATTGACCAACCCGTGTTTGTACTTCACTGTGTGCTTTTGGTTTTCCTTTTCTATTTGTCCTGTAATGTAGGGTTACAATTTCTACTCAACAGGCAGTTAAACATGCTCCTGTAGGAATTCATCAGGATATCCGATTCACTGTTCAGATGCCCAATTTTAAACTACTCATGTGAATTTGAATTGACAGACCCTGGAGGGTGGAATGTTAATGAACTGTCAATTCATTCATCAAGGTGAAATGTGGATCGAAATGTAAAAAACAAAACAAAAAAAAAAACCATGAAATGTTTTAGTAAAACATAAGTTGGTCTGCTAGAGCCTATCCCACTGCACATGTGGGGAAACGTACTGGACAAGTCGCCACACATGGTCGAACAACCACACTCACTCACTCCTATGTACATGTTTTTAAACTGAGTGAGGAAACCAGAGTACCCAGAGAAACCCACACAAACATGGGCAGAACATGTAAGATCCCTTGCCTGGGAAACGAACCTCATTGAAGCTCATACAAACTGTTCCCAGTGTTTTCCCCCCATCTACAAGTGCTAACTGCTGTGGCACTATGCTGCCCGGTCAGATTATGTTTTTTTTACAATGACCTCATCATTTGAATGCTCTAAAAAGAACTGATGTGCAGGAGACACATTTTAATTCATGTTTTAATAACATTAAATGTATTAACAGTATTTTATACATTTATTTATCTCTCTCCCAGGTGGACCATGCTGCCAATAGGACTCAGTTCGGTAACAAAATCCACAACTATGGTGTTATACAGGAGAAAATAGCCAGGATGGCTATGTTACAGTATGTTACAGAGGTGAGCTCTGTTGCATTTCTTTCATTACATCATAAATGTTACACAAAACATATGACTAAAGGAACAGTGATAAAATAAGTAAGGATGTTTTGTCATAATTTCATAGTGATATTAAAATAACTTACTAATAAAAAAACGAAAGAAACTGCATTACAAAATTATCTTCATGTCAATAAAAAGGGCTTCTATAGGGTGAGGACGTTTATGCTGAAGCGAGATTATTTTTTAGTTACTCTGAACTCTCCCTTTATTTTTAGGGGATCCTTTTCTCCTATTTTTTTCAATTGTTTACTAACTTCTTTGTTCTCCAAACTTTTATTCTTGTGTATATAGTGTATGGCCTACATGGTCAGTGGGAACATGGATAGTGGAGCAACTGATTTCCAGATCGAGGCTGCCATCAGCAAAATCTTTGCATCGGTGAGTGTTTGCACATTGTGTAATTAAGATTTATAGACGTGGCCTTTGTCATTTAATTAATAAATTTAAGACTTTGGGGTTAAGGCTATGGGGAGAAATATTCTTGAAATTAAGCAGATTTTTGATGATTTAATTTTAATCTTTTAAGTTTAAACAACAGAACACTTTTGGATTTTTCTGCCTTAAAATGCGATATTTTTGTTTTCACAGGAAGCGGCATGGCATGTGACTGACGAGTGTATTCAAATAATGGGTGGAATGGGTTTTATGAAGGTATTCTTTGTTTTTTTAATTTTATTTATGTCATAGTATACAAGTAAATATATGACATTACAGTAAATTCAATTATTATTATGATTAAATTCAATTATTCAATTATGGTTTTTGTGCGTGCGTGCGTGCGTGCGTTTCAAGTGTAAATAAGCCACCCCTTAAACTTGTTGATGGGATAACACTGGGAAGAGTTTGTACTGCCAGAAGTGTAAATATTTAATCGGAACACAATCTCTGTTGATGTGATGAATGGTTTTGTTGTCTCGTTACCTATTGGAGCGGGTCTTGTAGACTTACAGGAAGTGCACATTATCTGTATGTGAATTGCTTGGCTTTGAAATATCCCTACATGATTTGAAGTGGAACAAGTAAATGTATCAAGTTGTGGAAATGCTGTGTAGGTGTCAGCAGTATAAAACCCCTTTCATATATACGTAGGGGGTTTTGGTACTGCTTTAACCACTGAACATGTAATTGCAGTGTTACATAAAGAGTACTTAGCAAAATATGTGTCATCTACATACATTGACTGTAAACTTTACTGGCTTAGCTGAAACAATCATTTGATAATAATTTTGGTCCAAAAATAGAAGAAATTCGAGTTCACATGTGACTTGTAGAAGTGTCCAGGATTGAGGCAGAAGTGAGCAAGTCATCTAGATGATTCAGCAAACTGATTTCTAAAGCAGGGCATTTCTTGTTCCTCTAAGTTGTATTGTGCAAAGCTGTCTGTTTTTGCCACATACTCTGTTCTAATGATGATAAGATAAAGATCGGCCTGCTTTTAGATGTTTACTGATTGCAATAATAGTGTCCCTGATAGTGAGTGTTATGGAACTTCATATTTATTAAGCTGTACACTCAGCTCAGCCATGCATTTTCTTTTTCTTTTTTTTCTGTCCTTTGGCTGCTCCTGTTGGGGTTTGTGAAATCACTCCTGTGATCCGCACATTCGACTTGCCGGGGTTTTATGGATGCCCTTCCTAATGCAACCCTCCCATTTATCCGGGCTTGGGACCAGCACTAAGGCTGCACTGGCTTGTGCAACTCTAATGGCTGGGATTTTATGGCTAGTTTAGACTCACCAATCCGCCTAATGTTTTTGGACAGTGGGAGGAAACCGGAGTACTCTGGGGAAACCCACACAAGTACTCTGGGGAAACCCACGCAGGCTCGGGAAGAACATGCAAACTCCGCACAGAAAGACCCCCAACCTGGGAATCTAACCCGGGATCTTCTTGTTGTGAGGCGACTGTGCTAACCCTACGCCAGCGCATCACCCCTCAGCTCAGCCATGCGTTTTATGCAACTAAACGTTTTACAGTATGATTGTGGAATTTCCTGTCTATAAATTATTTGCAGGTTCATATTTGTATTCTATTCAAAATTTCTATTTAAGCTTATTACAAACATTTGTGAATTGTTTCCATCCAATGAGTCTAAGAAAACATCACTTATAGAAACGTTGATTTCCATAATCACAGACCTGCACATTTCATTACAATAACTGAAATGTTTACCAGATTGTTTAAAATGAAATTGATGATCACGTACGTTCATTCATGGTTTACATGCAGGCTAGATTATCCTATGCCACAAGAAAATGTCTTTGTATTTTGGAAGTTGAAGTTAACGCTTAAAAGCTGTAGTCTGTTAACCACAAATTAACTTTGACTTCATTTCTGTTGAAGTTTAGATCGTTTGTAGTCAACCGTCTGCTCAGTCATAATGTTGGTTTTTTTTTTTTATCTCACAGGAAGCTGGTGTTGAAAGGGTCATGCGTGACTTGAGAATCTTCCGGATCTTTGAAGGCACGAATGACATTCTGCGACTCTTTGTGGCGCTCAATGGCTTCCAGGTAATTTGGGAACCAGACTTGCTGACAGGATGATGAGAAAGCACCTGGTAAACATTTCCTGTACAAACTACGGTACTGCGGTACTTTGAGGTTACACTAAACAATTGCTGACAGTTGCCATGCACATCTGTTTAACTGTGCCAGGCCAAAGTGGAAGTTGCACACTAAATTAAAAATGCTGCATTAGACAATTAGTATAACTGAAGTAGATTTAAGAAGAAAATAAATACGAGTTAAAAAATCAGCTGTTTTATGTACATGTTGAAACGGAGAAGTAATTAAAAATGTTTACTTTTTCTGGATTCTGTAGAATGCAGGAAATGAGCTGAAAAGCTTGCAAAAAGCGCTGAAAAGTCCATTAAGCAATGTTGGCATATTGGCTGGGGCAATCACCAAACGTGCAAAAAGGTGACTTGTACTTTCATTGGCTAAAGTTACATGTGGTTTTACTGGTTTACAGTTAAGATGACAAAGTAAAATAATTAACAATTTGTTTAATTGCTGTATTTCTTGGTTATGCAGAAAGGCTGGCATGGGTTCAGGTCTCACGCTGCAGGGAAGTGTTCATCCCGAACTGGCGCACAATGGGGATCTGGTGAGACATGAATATAATGCACTTAACATATTTTAAAGAAGCTCAGGAAATATTTTATTGTTTATTTAACAGGACTGATTAGTGTCTACTCAGGAACCAGGCTGTACTTTTCATTTAAAATAAATGGGTAACTGTAGTGGTCTCCTTTGGAAACCGATGACTCTCATCTAATCCAATAACTAATATAACCAGCCAAGCCGTCATAAATTAAAAAAGTAAAACAAGAATTAAAAATGGACCAAAAAAATTCCACACATGTTTGTGAAGTACTGGGTTCTGCTTCCTGCATTTGTAAGCTTAAATAATAGTTTGTGTTTGCTTTGAGTTCGGGATATTGTATCCCATCATATCTATCGATCTATTGATCTATTGATTTATCCTTCTCTTTTCTTTTAGGCGATTAAAGCTATTGAGCAGTTTGGAGGAGTGGTTGAAGAGCTGCTTCTTAAGCATGGAAAGAGGATCATTGGTGAGAATCCTGCACACAATTTGAACAAAAAAAACTAAAGACATCTTTAGTTAATTATTAAAAACAACTAATTAGCAAAAAATTAAGAAAATGAAAAGGCAAAGATCAATTTGTTAAAATGATCAGGAAAGCATCTTTCAGCATCAGAAAGTGTCTGTCTCTCTGTTGATAGTAGATAATCAATATCCTGCTTCATTGCAATTTTCTGATTGGTTTGACTGATATGCTCTGCTTTTCAACATGTATTGTAGTAAAAAAAGAAGAAGAAGGAAAAAAATGCTTTCACTCGCCTCAGATATGCACATGTGATTTTTTTTTTTTTGTTTTGCAAAATCAGCATGTGTTTTGCCGTTCTCGGGTGTTCTAGACTTCCTTTTCACATTCACTTGAGTTCTTTGCAGTGAAATGTTTCTCTCTTTTTTTCAGATGAGCAGTTTGTGTTACATAGAGTTGCGGACTGCGCTATTGACTTGTATGCTATGGTTGTGGTTCTTTCCAGGTAACACTCAATGTTCTACTTGAATTTTAAGCACACACGTTTCTGTGGCACTATGTATGTATGTAACAGTTGTGTTCTCCCTTCTTCCTCCAGGGCCTCTAGGTCTTTGAGTTTGGGTCACTCATCTGCCCAGCATGAGAAGATGCTTTGTGAAACCTGGTGCACTGAGGTCAGTACTCAGTTTGATGGTCCTTTTTAATTTGTTCTCATACTATAACTTATGTGCTACTCTGTTTTTCTTCTTTAGGCTCATGAAAGAATCATGCAGAACATTAAGTTCTTAAAGTCAGGCTCATCTAACCAGATATACAAGAACTTTCGTGCCATTTCTGCAGCTGTGGTAGAAAACGGAGGAGTGGTTTCTCCTCATCCCTTGGGCTTTTAGAAACCCTCTTTCTTTGACTTCTGTCAGCTTGTGAAAACTTTCTTAGAGCTTTATAAGCTTCAATATTTCATATGATTTTCCACATCGATCAGTGGTACCAAGCTGGGTATGACTTGTTTAGTGACTGTGGAATAAATGGCAAATCAGCTGAATCTGCAAAGATACTGTAAACCAAGTTTCACACAGGAAGTGTTTTAGGGACTTGCATTGCTTTTAACAAAATTTAGATCTGGTCTTTTTCCATTTCTATACATTTCCTGTTGCGTTAAAGGGATTTTTAACTGAAAAACAGTTGTGTCCTGTCATTGAATCTGCATAGGTTATTGAAATGTACATCAGGATCAATTGTCAGTCTTCCTAACTGAATTTTAGTGTAACTGCATTTTATTATTAGCACATTGAATATCATATCCATAAAGAAAGTGCAGTCAAACATAATGTGTGTATTAATTTTTTTTTCATGATTATCACTATTTGCTGCACTCAATGGTACATGAATTAATGGTTTCATTTTATTTATTTTTCGTTATTCTGTGCATGCAGGGGTGTATAATCCTATTGTACACAATGGTTACAGGGGTTTATATGTAAGACAACAAAACAAAACCGGGTGTAAAACCAAATTAAACCTCTTCTGGTTGTCTGTACACCAATAAAATCAGAATTTAAGCAATATACTTATTATAAAATAATAATATAATATGGTTTAGAAATGTACACAAAATGAGTTAGTGCCAGTAAATCACAGTGCAGTTGTGATCTTTTTAAGCTCTGTTAAAGATGTTAAAATTTCTGTGTAAGATTATACAGGATCTAATCATGTTTCAGAAATCTATAATAGGAAAATAAAATTGAGAGAAAATGGCTCGCCATGTAATAAAGTATGTCAATTAACATTAAAGAGTAACGTCACACCATTGTTTCTGAATGTTGCTTTGACAACTATTAAAGCTAGAAAAGAATTTCTTTAGTGGTTTCTACTTCGCTTTTCTAAAATCTGTGTAACAAACTAAAAAGCCAGACTTGTGCTTGACAGGTTTTTTCCACATTTTTTCCAGTTTCTTCCTCTTTTTGCATTGTTTTCATACTGCTCTTACCTTCAAATAAGTATTTAATGTCCTCTTACATGCAAATGGAACTATGGAAGGATGTTTAATTAAAAGGTTGAAGAACAGCTGGTAGTTAAAGAGCTTATGTAAGAACTTAAGAATTGTACACTATCCATACTTCATAGATAAAACGTACATGTTTGGTTGCCTAACCTACAATAGAATGAAGGTAAAATATGAAGAATTCCATAGCCCAAAAGCATTCCCATTGTTGAACAAGGATTTTGAAACACATTTTGCTGCTCGTAGCTGCCACTTTTCTTCTTTGTTCTCCTCACGGTTTCACAGTTGAGTTTGTGTCTGGAAATATGTACCAGACTGTATTTCCAGTCTGTAGCTTTATTCAACGCTGTATCCAGTCTCCCGGTGTACTTTCACTGTTGTTCGTTCACACAGTTGTCTGTGATATTTCTGTTGATAACAGTGTCTCTGTGGTCATTCTCCTTTCCCTGAAACAAATGCAGAAATGCTTTTGTAAGCTTTTTTGGTTTAGCTTTTCAAGCATTATAAGAACATATTTGTTTCAGATATAAATATATATTTTTGGAGCAAGATCATTAATGTATACATTATTTTATTGTTGGTAACCATGGTTTAAAAGATGTTTAAATAGGAAGTGTCTTTATGGGAAGTTGGTCAATAGAAGCAGTTAATTTCAGTCAACATCCTTTGTGATAAGTTGTGTGTAAAATTAGCATGAACCGTTGCTATCTGTGTATGTTAACACTGTAGACATTTCATCTCATGTTTAGTTACTGTATTTTGGGTTTTGTTTAGTTTTTTACATTTTAAAGCATAAAAATGCCGTGAAAAAAAAAACTCCCCCCCCCCCCACCAAAAAATTGACAGAGGTCAGTTCTTCTGTCATGAAAAGTGATGCAAATAAGACCATATATTGTAACTGTTCATGCCTGTTGAATGAGTAATGAGTGGGAGAAAGGGGTGGCTTTGTGGTTAAGGTGTTAGACCGATATCAGAAAGAGGAAATATATAAATAATGTGTGTGCTGCAGGGCCAGTTCTAGGCATGGGCAGGTCCATCTCAAGGCAACACATAGACACAAAACCACACACCTTCACTCCTATGGACAATTTTTAGAATCACCAATTGACCTAATCTGGACTGTGGGAGGAAACCCACACAAGCGTGAGGAGAACATGCAAACTCTGCACAGAAAGATCCCCGACCCGGAAATCGAACCCGTTCTTGTTGTGATGCAATCATCCTATCCACTACGCCGTCATGTAAGTGGTGGCTTAGTGGTTAAGGTGTTGGGCTGATACATGAAAGACTGGGGTCTGATTCTCAGCGCCACCAAGCAACCACTGTGGGCCCCTGAGCAAGGCCCTTAGCCCAAAATTGCTCAGTTGTAAGTCACTCTGGATAAGGGTGTCTGCCAAGTGCTGTAATTGTAATCTCAAACCCACAGTTTCTCCATATTACCACCTTCTGATGGTTGGCAAGAAGAGGGGCATGCGTGGAAAAATGTGAATATAAGATATGAATCAAACTAAATCTAAATCTTCTATAAAAAGTTTATGCCTTACCACCAACCTCCAGGCACATCATTAATATCTGTATGTGTGTTTGTGTGAAACTGCCCTCTCTTGTATTGTATAAACAACCAGCATGTTCAATTCAGTATTAGTATAGTTTTCTGATGTTTACTTTATTTTATTAGCTCTGCTTTCCTCCAGAACCTTCCTTCCAGTTTTATCTGGCCACCAAGTTTAAAATAAACTTTCAGATATCTAACCTGAATCTACAGGTACAATTATTAAACTTAATAGTAATTGATAAATTGCCATAAAGTTACAGTGTGGCACTGGAGGTAGGAATCAAACCTCGGTCTTTCTGCTGCTAGTTCAACACCTTACCCACTAGGCTACCACTTCCCTACAGTCTGGTTAACGTCAAAGTCAAAGAAAATCTGTTTTGATGAAACTCTACTTACCCTAAATGTAAAGTGTCTAAGATTAATTATGTTTTAAAAAATGTGCATATAACGATGCATCTTGGTTAATTTATTAAAATATCTTTTCTGCTTATCCAACTAAATTGTTAATGTTGAAATGAAGACGCTGAAATGAAGTGTTGCCAATGCATCACTCTTTCATCAATTGGTAATGCATCACTATTTCATCAATTGGCGATGCATCACTCTTTCATAAATTGGCGATGCATCACTCTTTCATCAATTGGCAATGCATCACTCTTTCATCAATTGGCGATGCATCACTCTTTCACCAATTGGCGATGCATCACTCTTTCATCAATTGGCAATGCATCTTTATAACACCTGTGACTTTATCTTTAACATGAATAGGGATGAAGACGCCATACCGTTGGCGGGGTTGCTGTCTAGGGTGGGTGACTGCGACCGTCCACTCCAACAAGATCTTCAGTCTGCAGGCTAAAAAGGGAAATCGGAGCTTGATTTGCTCCAGTAACTCCTCTTTGCGCAATCCGTAAACTATGGGCGCAATACACTGCGCCAGACTAAAGAAAACAAACGTAATAACAGCAAATCGTTCCTTGCTGTCCGACGTAATCATCTTTTTTTGGTTCAGGATCAGCAGCATGAAGTTTATAAAGTTTGGCAGTATATAAACAGCAAGCTGCACACCGTGAAAAGTGATGGTCCTGCAGCCGGCCCGGTTCTTCCTGTTCAGCACACCCAGGCGGCGTCCCACACATAAAATCTGCACATAACTGTACAGAATAAATACAGTGCAAATAGAAATAAGCAAAATCTTATGCACTCCTCCTAGTTTTAGTTGATCCCGGCCACAGTGACTGTTTCCTACGTTCTCCACTTTACGGAAAAGACTGAGAGGGATGATGGATGCGAGCACCCATGTGACCACCCCAAGCATCCAGGGCCAGTGTTTAAACCGGACACTGGTGTACTGGAGCGGGAAACAAATCGCCACATAACGATCCAGAGCCATGACGGTGATGGTGAGGAGAATGTTCGATGCGGTGGTTGCCAGGACCGTGATGAGGGCTGCGCATACAGGAGCCGGTAGTTTCGTGTGTAGGTATATTTGCAGGTAGAAGATAAAGTAAACGGCGAAGTAAGCGGTGGCTGAAAGCAGCAGATGGAAAACGAGCACAAAGCGAGCATGACTGCGCAGCCGTTGGTCTCGCAATATCGTGGAGTTAATTAAGAGATTAAACAGGAATAAAATCACGAAGGCCACCGCCGAAGCCCAGACGCGGACATAAATGTAATTGGAATAAGTAACGTTATCCGTTTCGTTTGCCGACTTATTATCCATCTGAATCCGGCTGTGAAAGTTACCCGCACACACCGGTGCTTAAGTTATCATTGGGCAATAACAGTGAGCCCGTTGGCACCGTTTGCGTCTTCATCTCTGTCTGTTGGGTTTCTTTCACTTTACCCGCCTCTTCTCCTCTACACTCGCTTGTTTTTCATTGATTCTCCTAAATAAGGAAGCAATCCGACTTTAAAACTCGAGAGAGAGAGAGACAGAGAGAGAGAGAGAGAGAGAGAGAGAGAGAGAGAGAGAGAGAGAGAGAGAGAGAGAGAGAG
>JAOTRA010054079.1:0-18092 GCA_026260255.1 Pseudolaguvia tuberculata | reverse complement strand
CACACACACACACACACACACACACACACACACACACACACACACACACACACACACACACACACACACACTTCTCTTAAAGGGCTATTTTTTCTTTCTATTTTATTCTTCATTTATCGGTATGGACATGTTTACATGGGCGAATAGATTCTAGTCTTATAATCACCGACATTTAATCATCAGCATGTCAGCACACACTCTGAAAAAATGCTGCTTTCGTTGGCCAAGTTAAGACGATTCACAAAAATGCCATTTATCATCTACACTTCCTGCTTCCTTTCTTCCAAATTAAAGGAACAAAAAGACTTGAAACGAAACCTTAGCATTTCAGTGGTTTAGCTTTCATCTAATGTGACCCTTAAAAAAATTATTCACTACAAAAATGTAGTAACTTTTTGACAAATAAAGAGAGTTAACACTTATAAGGTATTTGTCCTGGTATGCTTGTGTTTTAACTTGTTTTCAAGTTCATTCTTTTATCTTCTAAACCAATTTTTCACTAATTCTGGGTCACAGGGGTCTGCTAGAGCCTCACCCAGAGTACATAGCGCAAAAGGCAGGAGTACACCCTGGATGTCACACCCTACCCATATCTGATCACTAACCACCATCACCTGCTGATTGGGGATGCGATCAATCAGCCGGGTGATGGTGCGTTATTTAAGTCGAGCGCCAACCTTACAAGAGCGCGGATTATTATATATGTTTCCGTGGATATATGTTCATCACTCTCTTAGTCTACCCTGTTCGAGTCCCTGTCTGTTCTCTGAGTCTGTCTCCGTGTTCTAAGTCTCTCCAGTTAAGTTTCGTTTGTTAGCGCAGCGTTGCTGCACGATTTGGTTGGTCTGCTTGAGTTTTGTTTACGGAAGTTGTACATACCCGGAAATAAAGGACTTCTTGGATTGCAACTATTTCGAGTAGGAGTATTATATCCCATAACACTGGACAGGTCGCCACCCCATCGCAGGGCCACACATAGACAAACAATGGGCACTTCTACAAGCAATTTAATATCACCCATCAACCTAATGTACATGTTTTTGGACTGTGGGAGGAAACCGTAGTACCCGGAGATTTGCTAATTACGGCATCTACTATAATTCTTCCTATAATAAAGTCCAGACTGAATTGCGTCATGTGATTAAAAGGATTTAATTACTATTGATGAGTTCAGACAATAATGTTGAGGCAAGAAGGTTTGGGGGCCGTCCAGTGTTTCATTTCATCCCAAAGATATTTCAGAACACACCAAGTCTTTATGGAACTCCAGGTATTTGGGCACATCTTTGCAGAGCTTAGAAGCTTTGGCCAGACCTTCATGGAGCTCCTAGGCTTCTCAGGATACATCTCAGGATACATTCACATTGCAAGGCTGGAATTACTGACTTTTTTATTTTCTAGTCCTGAGGTGTTATTCACCTCTGCTGAGATTTTCACAGTTCTTCAGCTCGATTCTCCTCCTGCATTTGTTGTCCAAACCACCCATTACCTGTAAGGCCTGGCACATTTGCATTTGTTTACTCCGAATAGCTCAGATCCAAGGCAGGCCAAACGTCTGTGTGTGACATGGAAACCTTCAGAAATGCCTGTCGTATCTATACAAAATATTCCACACATTTACTGACCTGCAAATATGCCGATCCATGCAGCAAAATGCAATCAGAGGGCAATTGACCCTTTTGGCAGTATTCCATTGACATGGCAAATGATGACAGACCGATACTGTAATCAAGGGGCTTTTGTTGGTGGACAGTTCAAAAGCTAGCCAAGTAGCACACACATTTCAGCTATTTGCTCAAATTTCTTTGTGTGGCTTTATACATTGTTCTAATACACATAGACACTTATACATAAATCTTTCAACCCAAATGAGGATGGGTTCCCTTTTGAGTCTAGCTCCTCTCAAGGTTTCTTCCTAATCCCACTCTAGGGAGTTTTTCCTTGCCACTAACGCCTCGGCTTACTCATCAGGGACAAACTCATTATTCATCTATTTATCATTCATTCTGTAAAGCTGCTTTGAGGCAATAACTGTTGTAAAAAGTGCTATACAAATAAATTTGAATTGAATTGAATTAAATGTATAATAAACAGCAACATATTGACGTCTGGTGAGAGAGAGAGACTGCTGCATATGCTCTAGAAGCAGCAATAACTGTATTAACCAAAAAGTTTAACCACATACTTTTTCTGTGACTCCTTTGCTTTGGCTCCAGTGGTGTTGCTGCATTTTAGACATAGGACATGCAGAGACAATAACAACACACATATAATTGTCTCACCCCACCGGCTGGTTTCCTGGGTACTGCAGGTGAAAAGGCAGCTTACCTTGCTTATTGGTTAAATCTACTCCTAAGTGTGATGACTGGGGGTTAGCCGGATCCATGAATGCAGACACAGTATAGAGTTATTCCACAGAGTTTAATATAGTCGTGACACAGGTAGACAAATCCAAAATGCTGAGCAGAGATGTAAACGTAGACTGAAGGGGTGTCAGGTATCAAAGAGAGAGGTTGCAAACAAAGACAAGTCGGAGTTCAAAGAGTAATCATTAGACAGTCCAAGTTTCAAAAGCCAATAATCCAAAATACAAGAGTTTGCTAGCATGCTCAGTATGTCGGGTAAACAATAATTCAAGTGGGTTCCATTGTGTTGTGGCCTTATATAGGGTGGCCACGCCAAATTACCCAGCGCCGGAAGTAGACACTAGTACTCAACCTGAGTTGACCTCCTTACAGTATCTCCTCCACTAGTGACGCCTCCTGGCGTCCTTTGAGGCCATGCTCTGGGGCGTGGTGCCAGATGGTGACTGGTGTAAAAGTTCTCGATAAGAGGGGTCAAATATGTCTTTGCTTTTTACCTAGCATTGTTCCTTCAGTCCGTACCCCTCCCAGTCAACCAAGTATTCCATTCCGCCCCTGCATCGACAGGAGTTCATGATTTCCCGGACCTGGTAAGTCGGGCTGTCCACCAGCTCAATAAGGCTGGGGGTTCCCTGTGAGGGTTCGGTGGTTGATGTGGCTTTAGTAGTGAGACATGGAAAGTCCGAGAAATCTTGTAATGAGAGGGCAGCTGTAAACAATAGGATACTTCATTAACTCTGCGTAACACTTTGATTGGGCCTATGTACTTGGGACTTTTCTGCACGGGAGTACTAGTCTAAGATCTCGGGTGGACAGCCACACCAGCTGCCTAGGTTCGTGGACACGATGGAGGTGCCTGCGCCTGTTCGCATGCATCCGTTGTCTGTGCACGACCCTATTGACGCGTACATGAGTGCCTTCCCACACCCTCGCACTCCGGTGGTACCTGTCCTCAACTACGGGTACGGTGGCTGGTTCCTTGGACCTGGGGAATAACGCTGGCTGGTTTCCTAAAACACTTTGGAAAGGCATTAATCCAGTAGACGAGTGGGTTAGTGAGTTCTGGGCATACTCAGCTCATGGCAGAAACTCACTCCACCTCTGTTTGAATGGGCGCAGGTTGTACATGACTTCACAAAAATCTCCACTTCCGCATGATCTGAACCTAAGGAAGAATGAGCCCAAGTTAACAAACGTTGACGCAACACAGGGGCCACATACTCCTTACCCTCTGGACAACCGCTGGGACCTGGGGTGCCCTCATTGGATCTCATGATTTCCTCTGCCAGGTCCCATAATACTGGCGCCACCACCGCTTGTGGCCGTAGTACACTCTTTCCTTGGTTTTCACGGTCGGGGGGGGGGGGTCAAAACTGCGAGACAGGGCATCTGCTTTGCCATTCTTAGACCCGGGTCTTAGACTACAAAGTCAAACCTGGAAAAGAACAAGGACCATCGTGCCTGACGAGCGTTTAACCGTTGAGCACTCTTAATATATTCTAGATTCTGATGGTTGGTTAACACTGGGAATGGGTGTGCACATCCCTCTACATTTCCCTTATCCCACAATCGGAAGCGTCCACCTTCACTATGAATGGTTGTGTCGGGTCTGGATGGGCTAGAGTGGGGGCGGTGGTAAACATGCATTTAAATGTGTCAAATGCCTGCTGTGCAGTGTCTGACCAGATAAGCTTGGTAGGTTTCCCTTTTTAACAGGGAGGTCAGCGGGAAGGCAGTTTGCAAAGCCTAAGAACCGTCGCACCTCCTTGATTTACTTGGGCGGGGCCCAATCGCGTACCGCTGCGACCTGTTTTGTCTCCATGGCGACCCCATTTTGGCTAATGTGGTAACCTAGGAATTGGATGTCCGTTCTAGGGAATTCGAATTCTTCTGCTTTGACGAAGAGTTTCTTGTTCCACAGCCGTCTGTTATGCGTTACACAAACCAAACGGCATAACCCGGTACTCATAATGCCCGTAAGGGTGATAAATGCGGTCTTCTACTCATCTTCCTTGCGAATGCGGATCAAATTGTAAGCGCAATGGAGGTCTAGTTTAGTGAAGACGCATGCGTCTAGCCATTGCTCCAGTGCTGCCAGTACTAATGGTAGCGGGTATCGATACTTTGCGATGATAGCGTTTTGTCCTCTATAGTCGATGCAGGGTTGCAGCCCGCCATCTTTTTTTTCTATGAAGATAAACCCTGCTGCGGCAGAGGAGGTTGATGTCTGAATGTGCCCTTGTTTAAGTGCTTCCTCAATGTGGTTATATAAAGTTTCGGATTCGGGACCGTATAGCGGGTCGATCCGGCTTTTAGGCGGAGTAGTGTTGGGCAGTAGATCGATACTACAATCGCCCTCGCAGTGTGGTGGTAATGCCATAGCTCTCTCTTTACTAAACACTTCCATTAAATCGCTATAGCAGTGGGGCACACCTTGCATGTCAGCTTTGTTTCTAAGACAGGCTGTAGTGTAAGCCCTCTTATGTGATAAACAGTTTGTGTGACAAAACGGAGACCAGTCTGAAATTTCTCCTCTCTTCCATGAGATTATAGGTGTGTGCTAACCATGAAAACCCCAGAACGAGCGGCGTTTTAGGCACTGCTGTAACACAAAAGGAAATCTTTTTTATATGTGTGTGATTAATTTCTAAGGAGAGAAGTGCCATTTTCTTATTTATAGCGGGTCCAATGGGTTGCCCATCAATGGCGGTGACATGGATCGCGGGATTACACGGGACGATGGGCACACAGAGTTTACGCGCCACTTCCTCATCTATGATGTTTATTGCCGATCCCGAGTCCACTAAAGCAGAGAAAAGGCGAGCTACCCTGTTAAACAGTGGACTCGCTGATACGGACAGACTTAAATCATGCTGAATGGAATAAATGTTAGTACTCACTCTCTTACGGTGTTTGCGGGGCTTGAGTAGACATTGTAAGAGATCGTGCTCCGATTCTCCGCAGTAGAGGCACAGGTTAAGCCGACGTCTTCGTTGCTTTTCCAGATCCGAGAGTTTATATGTTCCCACCTGCATAGGTTCAGTTTCTGAGGGACACAATGGGGGACTGTTTTCTCTACTGGTTTTCTTCCTACTGGTTCGGGAATTCTTGGGCAATGCGGGTGATTGCGTTTAAGGTTGTTCGTCCGAATCACCCGTTGAATGAACTCATTGTAAGAGTCAGAGTCGCCCCGACACACTAATTCTGCTTGAAGGTCCATATTTAATCCTTCTTTAAATAAGGCTTATAGCGCAACCTTGTTCATGCCATCCAGGGTTCGGAAAGAAATAGCGTAAGAAAATCGAAAGAAATCGGCTGCGGATTGTGTACCTTGTTTCAGGCAAAGTCTGGAGGGTACATACTAACCCCCTGCGGGGTGTTGGAACACTTTTTTGATCTGGGAGAAAAAGTATTCACACGAAGATCGAAGAACTGGGTCGATCTCCCAAACAGCCGATTCCCAGTCCATGGTGCGGCCTGTTAAGAGGGACGTTAAGCAAGCACACTTCCTTTTCTCAGTAGGGAACCCCTGGGGTTGGTTGTTGAAAAGTATGCGGCAGTTCTGTATAAACCCTCTGCATTTCTCGGGGTCCCCCTCAAACTGGCAGGGCCATAGGTGTGTTACCACGGGGAGTGGTTAAAGGCACAGCAGCAGCGTGGGTCATGGAGTTGACTTGTTCTTGTAGGTTACGCAGAGATTGAGCCTGGAGGTTTAGGGCCGCAAGTAAATCGTCCAGTGAACTGATGATTGCTGAACCCGTGAGTGGTGAAGTATTCTGTGACGACAGGGGGTTAGCCAGATAAATGAATGCAGACACAGTACAGAGTTATTCCACAGAGTTTAATATAGTCATGACACAGGTAGACAAATCCAAAACACTGAACAGAGACGTAAACGTAGACTGAAGGAGGGTCAGGTATCAAAGTCAGAGAAAGGGTTGCAAACAAAGCCAAGTCGGAGTTCAAAGAGAAATCGTT
Source organism: Pseudolaguvia tuberculata (assembly GCA_026260255.1). Lineage (NCBI taxonomy): Eukaryota > Metazoa > Chordata > Actinopteri > Siluriformes > Sisoridae > Pseudolaguvia > Pseudolaguvia tuberculata. Next base: position 11,751 of record JAOTRA010054079.1, on the reverse strand, counting down.
AGACAGTTCAAGGTTCAAAAGCCAATAATCCAAAATACAAGAATTTGCTAGCATGCTCAGTATGTCGGGTAAACAATACTTCACGTGGGTTCCATTGTGGCGTGGCCTTATACAGGGTGGCCACGTCCAATTATCCAGCGCCGGAAGTAGACTCTAGTACTCAGGTGATGGCTCCCTCCAGTGGCCATCAACCTGAGTTGACCTCCTTACACTAAGCACCAGTATAGATGTCTATCATAAATGAAGAAAAGTTAAGAAAATGTTAAGAAAACTGCTCAAAAATGCAGTCCCATTACGTTTGTTTTTATATAATTATGCTTAACACCATATATGAAAGTGACAAATTGTGATTGAACCGATCAGATTCCATGCGTTTTTGGCATTGGACCACATGTTTCTGCAGTGCAAACGTAGACCTAAGCTTCAGGCCATTTAGGAAAAATTTAAATGCTACAATATACATTAAGATTCAACACCACTTCATTCATTCATTCATTCATTCATTCATTCATTCATTCATTCATTCATTTTTTAATCCTCTTATTCCCTAATTTTGGGTCACAGGGATCTCCTGGAGCCTATCCCAGTGCACATAGGGCGAAAGGCAGGAATACACTTTGGACAGGTCGTCAATCCATTGCATAGAGTTTAGACTCACCAATCATTTAATGTACATGTCTTTGGACTGTGGGAGGAGACCAGAGTACCCTGAGAAAATGCACACTAGGACAAAGAGACCTGCTAGGACAAAGACCCCTTGACCAGGAATCAAACCCAGGACTTTTTGACCAGTTTAGTAGCAACAGTATGGGGAAGCTACGTCCTGTGTGGTCGTATGTTTGACGTATGTTTTGGATTAAAACAATATTCTGTTCTAAAATGGTTGTGTTACAGGGAGACAAAAGAATGCATTGTTGCAAGGGCAGAATCATTCTGAACTATTACAGGAAACATATTTTCCAATTTTAAACCCATAACCTTCTGGTCGGTCGAGCAGAACCTGAAGCATCCAGCTGTGAGCGATATCCCAGCGGAGTCCGCGCCAAGGTTTCGGAAAACTAGACTAATGAAAGCTGACAGGATTTCGAACATGTCTGTGAGATGTTTGAACTGGGATGGGAAGGCAGTTCCTCAGAACAGAACTGATAACATCGTTTGCTTTACCAACAGCAACTGAGAAATGAAAATCCAGTGGATAAATGTTTGTGTGCAGGGCTTCAAAGAGCAGCCAAAAGCCTGCAAGCTGGAAATGATGAGATTGCAAAACAGTCTGCAAACAGGAAATCAAGTCGTAAGTGGGTGTGTTTATATTTTGTTTGTTTATTTTAAAAGCAGGGAAACTCACCATGCGTGATAAGCCAGATGTTTATGGAAACCGACATTAAAAGAACTTCCAGCTTTGTATTGCACACATCCGTCCCGTTGCATGCTAACAAGACCACAGCACATTGTAGGGGTTTATAGATGCTCGTAAATGTCCCACATTTAAACACTGTTTAATGAGCTTCCGTGAGGAATAAAACACTTCAGGGACGGGACGTGACCATAAAACAATCAACGGTTACTGTATCACTGTAAAGATTTTTACTCTATAAATAAAAATATTTGATATAATTTTTCCATCATTTGTTCCAGTAATAAGAAGGATAGAACAGGGTCAGAAATAAACTTTTTTATTATCTCTATTTACTGAACCAATGATTTTATGGACGATAAAATGAGGCAGGACACTGTGAGCTTTCAGTGTTTAATCATTCCCCCTCCACTCATTTTTATCTCTCTTTCTCTCTCTCTCTCTCTTTCTCTCTCTCTATGTTATCTCCCTCTCCCATCGTTTACTCTCTTTTTTTCCTTTCACTGCTCACTCCTGTACTTTCTCTCTATCACCATCCTCCATTTTTTCTCTTGTCTTTTGTATCCCTTTACTTATCTCTCCTGTCTCTCTCTTCTTTCTCTCTCTTGTTTCTCTCTCTCTCTCTCTTCCTCTGTTTTTCTCTCTATGTTAACATCTCTTTCTGTCGTTCACTCTGTCATTCACTCAGACATTCTTCCTCTCTCTCTTCTCTCTCTCTTTCTCTCTTCCTCTTGCTTTCTCTCTTCCTGTCCCTTCCCCCTCTCTCTCCAGTTCATTGTCTCAGATGTGTTAAACCTGGATAAAATAACCAACACAAGCCTATAAATCTGCTGTCTATGATGTCATTGCAATTTTCCTGGACTTATTGGTTAATATGTCAAAGATATTTCAGTGTAATAGCAGAAAATTGCTGTTATTTCCTGCTACTTTGACTGTAATCTTAGCAAAAGAATATGAACAGAAAAACACACCTATCCTAATGCTGTTCCAAGAGAAAATCTGCTTAATGCAGTGGATGTTGCGGTTTCAGGTCCCGTGCATACACACATCTTTCATATCAACAGCTTTTAGAGTAATGAAAGCACTTTGAAATTCATGACCACAAAGTCGTGTATTAATCATACATTATTCTAATGTCCTGCTTTTAGATTTCGGGATGGGAGATTTTATAAACCTTTTCTTATAAAGTGGAAGAACTGTACAAGTCATTATGGCTGCCTTTAAAAATAAATAAATTTGAGACTTTAATTCGAATGGTGGTTTAAACCTGAATCAGAAATATTTTAAGGTAATACAGGTAATTATCTAAGCCCATGCTAGTTAGTTTCATTTGGAATGGAACTGTTATCAACTTATTTTAAACATACCTCTGATTTTTTACCACCCTTTCCTCCTTGCCCCAACCTACATCCCATGCACACAAACAAAATGTTTTCACAACAAATGTCTTATGTGAAAGATTAATGAAAATACTTCAAAAACAATGAAATGAACCAATGATCTTTCTGTGTACAGTTTGCATTCCCCCCACGTGTTTCCTCTGGGTACTCTGGTTACCTCCAGAAATGTACATTAGATTGATTGGTGATTCTAAATTACTAGTGTGTGTGTGTGTGTGTGTGTGTGTGTGTGTGTGTGTGTGTGTGTGTGTGTGTGTGTGTGCATGGTTTTTCTATGTGTAGCTCTGATTTGGACTGGCAACCTGTCCAGGGTGTACCCTTGGCTCTCGCTGTTTGTGCGTTGGGATTTTCTCCAGCAGTCCCTGTGACCCTGGATTAGGTAATAGGCAGGTTAGAAGAGGAATGAATGAAGATACTGAAGATAATCTATGTTATCTTAACAGCATTTGTCTTGGAGAAACTAGGCAAACAGTCATATAGAGACACACAACCTCACCTCTTTAGCACTCAACATTAGCGTTCAAACACCCCCCACTAGTCACCACAAGATTTCTAATTGACCCTTGACAGTGTCTGAATGCCCAATGTGGGGTGCTCCATGTCTGGGCGGGAATCATTCTTTTGTTCATTTCATTCATCTTCATACCTTAATTCGGTGTAACAGGGTTTTGCTAAAGTCTATCCCAGCGTATATAGGGCACGAGGCAAAGGTACAGCTTGGACAGGTTGCCAAGCCATTGCAGGGCCACACATAGACGAACAAACACACTCACACTCACTCCTATGAGCAATTTAGAATTACCAATCAATCTAATGTACATTTTTTTATCTATGGGAGGAAACTGGAGTACCAGGGAAAGAAAACCCACACAAGCGTGGGGAGAACATGCAAACTCCACATAGAAAGACACCACTACTGTACTTCTTAGCAAGACTCTTAATAAATAAGAATAAGTCATAAAGACAAGGGCGTTTGACAAATGCCATTAATGTGAATGTAAAAAAATTGAAAAGGAAGAATAAATTGATTTAGGAACAGTCTAATCCATCTGGTAAACTTTTAGAGAGATTTATAGTGGTTCCTAATGGAGTTAATATGTTTTTGTTGGTCTCTGATGGAGGTTTAATGTAATCTGAAACCCTTAATGGGTCTTAATGACTCCAAATTCTTTATGGCAGAAAGTAGCGAAACACTGAAGAAAGAAAAGATTTAGCAAGTGAATATGGCAATAGTTCTTCCAGCCCTTCCTTTAATAACACTCAGCGCCACCTCTGACCTAAGGCTAATATTGCAGGTATGATAACATGTCAGCGGTACGGCAGGTGAACTTCCAGTGTTCCAGTGTAATAAGCTGCACCATTTGCTTCCAGCTTTCTTGCAAGAAACATTTTGTCCCTCAACAAAATGAAGTGGAGGTTATTTGTAACTGGACATCATGTGATCAAAAGAATATTATATAAATTTCATTCATTCATTCATTCATTCATTCATTCATTCATTCATTCATTCATCTTTTAACCAGCTCACAGGAATCTGCTGAAACCTTTCCCAGCACACAAAAGGCGAAAGGCTGTGGTACACTCTGGACAGGTCAGCAATCCAATGCAGGGCTACACACACAGAGTACTCTAAGAAAACCCAAGCAAGCACGGGGAGAAAATGCAAACTCTTCACAGAAAGAACCTTGGTCTGGGATTCAAACCCAGGACCATCTTGTTGAGACAATTGTGCTAACACCTACAGCACAGCACCATCTTAATAGTTGTCCAAATAAGTAAAAAAGAATTATGGCTATCCCAGCACACACAGGAAGAAAGGCTCTGGACAGGTCGACACTCCTGCACTCACTCACTCCTATGGACAATTTTAGAATCATCAATTAATCTAATTTACATGTTTTTTGAATTTTGGAAAAAACCAGAGCACTCAGAGAAAACCCACATAAGTGCAGTGAGAAGAAGCCAAGGATATTCTTGATGTGAGGTGACCATGCTACTCACTATGACAAACTGTTTATTCGCCACACAAATTACACAAAGTACACAAATACAAATTTCCCAAATTACTCAGACAATCTAATTTTCCCAAAAGTTTACAAATGAACCCTTAGACATGAGATGCGTTTGCAACAAACATGTCAAAAATCCCACATGTTCTACAGATTCAAGTTACAGTTTTAGTTATATAGGTATAGTTTGGTTATATAGGTATAGTTTGGTTGCTTGGTGGAGGTGGGGAATCAAACCGCAGTCTTTCTGGTTTTAGTCTAACACCTTAACCTCTAGGCTACCACTTCCCCCTCAAGGTCACTAGTTACCCTATGATGTAATCCCTTTCTGTGCACTGACCCCAGTGGTTGGTTGTGTGTCAGGACATCACATGTCAGACATAAAAACTGATGTGTTGTTCTATGATGGGAAGTGTCAGCGCAGTGGGTAAGGTGTTGGAATGCTAACTGGAAGATTGTCGTTTTTCGATTCTAAGCACCACCATGTTACCCAAGCAAGAAAGAGATAAATGTAAGTCACTCCTACCAAATGCCAAAAATGTAAAAATTTTTTTTGATTTTTACACTTATGTTTGTTTACACTTAAATCTGCAAACAGTGTATAGACACAAGCCTTTCAGTAGCCAGTTCTCCAAGGGTAACTGTGCGAATTACAAAGAAATGCCTCTTAACTCGATTACTGGGTTGTGATTGTGCAATAAATCCCTTAATACCTTCCTGGCGTAGTGGTTATCATGGTCCCCTCTGTAAGGTGGCGAACTGGGCTCCGCCTCTCGCGCGGCATCAGCAGACGAGGCTCTGCCCCCATGCAGCGTCAACTGATGAGGCTCCGCCCCCACGCTGTATCAGCTGTCACAACATTACAGACATGTTTGGCATCGTCATCCTGGCAACTATGTTACCAGGGCGATGACCCAATATTTAAGGTCACGCGCCAGTAAGCTCAGGTGTGGGTTATTGGCAATGTACGGCGTGTCTCTGTTTGTTTATGTTTTGGATAACTTGGACTTTGAACTTTGGATTATTCAATGTATATATATATTCTCGTTTGCATCTTGTGTCACCGTGTTTATTCGTCTTCGTCTTGTCCCCATGTTTTGTTTGTTTTTACTACGTGTCCTCACTGTATATATATCTGCATCCCTCACTTAATTAAACTATCACCCTTCACTGCATCATGGATCCAGCTCTCTTGCTCGCAACGTCGTTACAGAATAACCCTCCTACTACGGATCCAGCGGGAAGGAATATGGTACTGGACTCTTTTATAAAACCGTTTAGCCCTGACTTTTTGTCAGCGCATCGAGCATCATTAGCCATTCAGTGCTACCGAGGCTAACCTGCTAGTCGCCGCTATCCGGCTTCACACTCTAGCCGTCCGAGCGCTAACCGAACCGGACAACCTCCTAGCTCGCTTGCTAGCACCAGCGGGTAAGCGCAGGAAACCCCCGAATAGATTCAGCGGCAAGCAGGAACGTTGTCTGACATTCATCGCACAGTGTCGCCGCTACTTTTCGCTCGCTCATCTGTTCCCGACGGAAAAAACAAAATGTGAGTTTTTTTTAGTACCAGACGTGCAGCTGGGGCCCTGTAAGCGAACTGGGTTGTTCGGTCCAGCGCGGAGTCCCAATCGGCTGGGTTTGTCTTCACCAGAGCCCTCTGCGTCTTCATCTTCGTCAGAGTCTTCGTCTTCATCAGAGTCTTCATCTTCATCTTTGTCTTTGTCAGCGTCTGCATTTGAGCCCTCGTCAGCGTCTGCATTTGAGCCCTCGTCAGCGTCTGCATCTGAGCTCTCGTCAGCATCTTTACCAGAACTTTTGTCTGTGCTTCCTTTTGAGTCTCCTGTGCTTTCTTTTGAGTCCCCTGTGCTACCTTCTGGGTCCCATGTGTTCGCTTTGGTCTCTTTGTTCCCTTCAGATTTCCCTTCGTTTCCTTCAGAGTTCCCTTCGGTCTCTCCGTTAACTTCAGAGTTCCCTTCGGTCCCTTCGTTTCCTACAGAGCTCCCTTCGGTCCCTCTTGAGTCCTATTCGGTCCCTCAGAGTTCCCTTCGGTCCCTTCAGTCCCCTCAAAGTTCCCTTTGGTCCCTTTGGTCCCCTCAGAGTTCCCTTTGGTCCCCTCAGAGTTCCCTTCAGTCCCTTTGGTCCCCTCAGAGTTCCCTTCGGTCCCCTCAGAGTCCCTCTCAGTCCCTCCGGACCCTCCAGAGTCCCTCTCTTCCCTCCGGACCCTCCAGAGTCTCCCTCGGTCCCTCCGGTCCCTCCAGAGTTTCCCTCGGTCCCTTCGGTCCCTCCACAGTTTTCCTCGGTCCATCCGGTCCCTCCAGAGTTTCCCTTGGTCACTCCGGTCCATCCAAAGTACCCCTCGGTCCCGTCGGTCCCTCCAGAGGCCTCTTTGGCCTCCAGGAGGCGTCCTCTTGAGGGGGGCGGCGAACTGGGCTCCGCCTCTCGCACGGCATCAGCAGTCAGGGCTCCGCCCCCATGCAGCATCATCTGATGAGAATCTGCCCCCACGCTGCATCAGCTCTCAAAACATTATGGACATATTTGGCGTCGTCGTCCTGGCAACTAGGTTACCAGGGCGATGACGTAATATTTAAGGTCACGCGCCAGTAAGCTCAGGTGTGCGTTATTGGCAATGTATGGCGTGTTTCTGTTTGTTTATGTTTCGGATAACTTAGACTTTGAACATTAGAATTTTGGATTATTCAATGTATATATATATTCTAGTTTTGCATCTTGTGTCACCGTGTTTATTCGTCTTGTCTCCGTGTTTTGTTTGTTTTTACTACGTGTGCTCACTGTATATATATCTGCACCTCTCACTTAATTAAACTATCACCCTTCACTGCATCATGGATCCAGCTCTCTTCTCTGTGCTCGCGTCGCCGTTACACCCTCACAGCAAGAAGGTCTGGGTTTCGGGGTTCCGGGTTTGATTCTGAGACAAGGAGTCTTTCTTTGCAGAGTTTCTGTTCTCCCCACACTTGCGTGTATTTCTCCGGTTATGCCAGTTTGCTCCTGCAGTCCAATGTACATTAGATTAATTCTAAAATATCACCCAATAGGAGTGTGTGTGGAGTTGTTTTTTTATGTGGGGCCCTGAGATAGACTGGTGACCTGTCAAGGGTCTTTCGCCCTAGGTGAGCTGGAATAGGCTTGAATAAGGAAAAACGCGGGTTAGAAGTTGAATGAATGAACATCCTCCTTTCGATATTCTGGATACCAAATCTTTAGACGCAATATACTGGGTAGCGGTTTGCTCTTGGTGTCTCAATTAAAGCAGTAAAACAGAGAGAAAATTCCATACATTTTTTTTATTGAACGCATAAATCACCGGTGCATAAGGACTGCTGTTTCCAGATCTAATGATCCCAAATTCTGGTTTTTTCCCTCCATCATTGTGGGATGTAGGGACTTTGCTGTAGCACTCTGTCAGCCTGCTCTGCCCATCATCCCACAGCATGGTCATTACCCAGAGTCCCCATGTGCCTCTGCTGTTCAATTTAAGCCAGAGTCAGCCGGATTTGAAGGCCGTCGGGGATCCGACCACGCTTTTAATCCAATTGAAACGTTATGGTGCGTTGTTATTGATGGTAAAAGCAGACGCTGTAACAATAGACAACAGGGAAATGGCCCGTGCACTTTTAAAGCCATGACAGGTTTATTTTTCAATAATTTTAGTCATATACTTTTTTTTCATGCAGTAGAGTGACTGTGTTTTGTTTGCACTGATGATTAATCTGCTGAGCGTTTGTTTAAAGTTGTTTTGTTGGCATGCAATTAAAATGAATGATTAATGTAGATGGGATGATGATCTGGCATAATTATGCAAACAGTCTTCTCTTGTATTTTAATGATATTAATGATACAATAAAAAAAAGAAATGGACGGTAACTTGCTGTTGCTGAACATTAATTAACGATCATGGGGGGGGCAGGGGGTTGATTAATTTTGCTGAGACAGGTGAGTCAAAAATGTTCCACCATAAAAACAGCTTTAAAGAGTGTATGAAACTTTGCCTATACTAACAATAGATATACTAGAGGTTAAGGGTTTAGCTGGTCCAAATGTTCAGGGAAGCGGCGAAAGTGCATAGTTTAAGATGGTTTTGATGTTCATGAATTATTTACTTCCTGAATGTTTCCTGTGTGTTCCTGTCATGTGATTTCCAATCTTTGTTCCTTGTAAGTCATGGGTGTATAGCCCTTATGTGTCTTGAGTCTATGTTTATGCTAATGCCAAGTCAAATTGAAATCAAGTTTAGTTTGTTTATTGTTTTTTATTTATTTATTTTTTTTTTATATATTTCACCTTGGGCTTTAACTTTTCTGCTAAAAAATTGCACATGTTTACCATCCTCAAAGTAAACAATTAACATTTACATGCTGCTGTAATGAAGCATATTCAAAAATGCTAACGGATATGATACACTATACTCCGTCTATATAATCAGATCCATATGTGTTTCCTCTCCAAACTGTTGCTACAAATCTGGAAGCCCACAGTTAAATGTTTGTTGAAGGTTGTAACATTACATTATTCCTTCCCTGGAACTAAGAGACTCCAACACTGTTCCAGCATGACAATGACCATGACCACCACAAAACCCCTGACCTGGGTTATAACTAGAGTGACAGTGTGACAGTGTTCAGCACAAAGTCCTGATCTTACCACCACTCTACCCCTTTGGGATGAACTGGAATGGTGACTGACCCACCCCAGACCAGCTTACCTGACATTAGTGTATGATCTCACTAAAACTGATGGAGCTGAATGACGAGATATCTCACATTCAAGAACAACATTGGCCTAGAAGGTTTTACTAGAAGATTGGTGCTTCATCCAATACTAACAAGGGGAATCAATTTGGAAGATGTTGGAAATCGCTCAAAAACTTTTAGTAATATAGTGTAGGTCAGGAATATATTTGTTCAACCCATTCCACTATATGGAAAGAGTAAGTCAAAAGGAGTACTTATTCAAGTAGTTGGAGATTTCAAAGTGTTTTCATCATCTCTCAGTTTGCTCACTCTTTAGACACAACTCCACAGTGAGAACACAAACAGACCTATAAGAACCATAGAAATAAAAGAGCTTTGAAGTGCTTTGTTTAATAAACTGTCTACAAGGAGTGTTTTGTCTGCTTTATTACAGTCAGGCTTGACATTTAAAGGGATGGCGTGTGGTTTTAACGTAAGTGAAATCATCACAAAAATGTCTGCTAGTGGGAAACCCAGATTTGGCAAAAATTAATTTCATCAAATTATTCATCTTCTCATCTGCTTATTCCCTAATTTGGGGTCACGGGGGTCTGCTCGAGCCTAATCCAGTGCAGATGCAGGTGTACACCCTGAACAGGCCACCAGACAATAAACCTAATGTACATGTTTATGGACTGTGGGTGGAAACTATATTACCCAGAGAAAACCTGTGCAAGCACAGAGAGAACATGCAAAGTCTGCAAAGAAAGACCCCCGACCCAGGTCTGATGCTAAAACAAATATAGATTTTTTTTGATGAAGGAACAAGGACAAAGGACTATTGACTCTATGAAAAGAGCAAATTGTTATTGCAAGTCTCATTTTTCTCAGGTCAAATTGTCAAAAGGACAGCTATCAGGGACATAAACGTGCAATGCAGGAAACGATAGCATTCATACACTCAGAGTGACTTATCTAAAATCGTTAATGGTAGAGGTTTAGAAAGGTCAGTACTTAAAAGGAATGAAAGGGAACATTTTTTTAGGACTGTGTGCTAAAAAAAAGATCTGGACAGATAAATATTCTTAAAAAACATAAACTTTTCTGGAAATACCATTGGATTATATGAAGTATCTTTCCATGCCAAGTTTGCATGTTATATCTGCGCTTACCTGGTTTTCCTCGGGGTACTCCGGTTTCTTCCCACAGTCCAAAAACTAGGTGATTCTAAATCACCCATAAGAGTTTGAGTGAGTGTGTGTGTGGATGTTCGTCTATGTGTGCCCTGTGATGCATTGACGACCTGATCAGGGTGTACCCCTGCCTCCTGCCCTATGTGCTCTGGGATGGTCTCCAGCAATTCCCAGAGACCCCGAATTAGGGGTAAGTGGGTAAGAATATGAATGAATGAATGAACGAATGAATGTGGGAGAAAACTGAATTACCCAGAGAAAACCCAACCAAGCACAGAGAGGAGATGCAAGCACAGAGTGAATATCAATATAAATTGAAGTCACTTAAAGCTTCCACTTTTTTTAAGATTTAACAGGAAATAAATAAAAGGATTTGAACTTCTCCCATCGACACTGTGCACTTGGATATTGGATTGATTGATTTTTTTTCCAAGAAGATGAATGAGAAAATAAACCTGCTTTGCAGTCTGTGCTCAACATTTTTTTTTTCAGAATTCAGTCAGTGACATTTCAATCTGGTGATTTGAGGAGGCTACAGAGAGACATTCATTCATTCATCTTCTATCTCACTTATTCCCTAATTCGGAGTCGGCTGGAGAGACTGGGCACATAGAGAGAAAGGCAGGGGTACACCCTGAACGGGTCTCCTGTCTATCACAGGACACCACACACACTCCTATGGGAAATTTATAATAACCATTCATTCATTCATTCATTCATCTTCATACCACTTATTTCCCTTCTGTGTCACAGGGGTTTTGCTGAAGCCTATCCCAACAAACATAGGGTGAGAGGCAGATGTACACCTTGGACACGTTGCAAGTCCATCGCAGGGCACACATATTTGAAAAACCATTCACCAATCAACCTACTGCACATGTTTTTGGACTGTGGAAGGAAACTGGAGTAACTGAGGAAAACCCATGCAATGGTGAGAACATGCAAACTCCGCACAAAAAGACTCAATTCCATTCAATTCAATTCAATTTTATTTGTATAGCGCTTTTTACAACAGTTAAAAGCCTCAAAGCAGCTTTACAGAATGAATGATAAATAGATGAATGATGAGTTTGTTCCTGATGAGCAAGCCGAGGCGACA
>JAOTRA010054071.1:3566-18093 GCA_026260255.1 Pseudolaguvia tuberculata | reverse complement strand
CGGCGCATGTAGGATGTTTTGGAGGCAAGGTGAGGGACACTAGGTTGAGATGGTTTGGACATGTGCAGAGGAGGGACCTGCAGTATAGTGGTAGAAGAATTTTGAGGATTGAGGTACCGGGCAGGAAGAAAAGAGGAAGACCAAGAATGAGGTTAATGGATGTGGTGAGGGGAGATATGCAGGTAGTTGGGGTGAAAGAGGCAGATGTAGCGGACAGGGTAGTGTGGAGATGAGCGATCCGCTGTGGCGACCCCTAACGGGAGCAGCCGAAAGGAGAAGAAGATGTGGGAAGAAGAGAATCTTGAACCCTCAGGACTTTAAATTTATTATACTTAATCTACTTTCATTCATTCATTCATTCATCTTTTTACCTGCTAATTCACTAATTCGGGGTCACAGGGGTTTGCTGGAGTCTATCCCAGCGGCAAAAGCCAGGGGTACACCCTCGACAGGTTGCCAGTTCATCGCAGGGCACACATAGACAAACCACACCTATGGGCAATGTAGAGTCACTAATGTACATGTTTTTGGACTGTGGGAGGAGCACACCTGTAGGAGTGAATGTGTCTGTGATTGGGTTTGTCTACGTGTGGGGTGAGTTGTTTGTCTATGTGTGGACGTACGATGAACTGGCGACCTATCCAGATGTAGAGTGCACCGCCTCTCACCCTATGTGCGTTGGGATAGGCTCCAGCAGGGAGCTTAATAAGGAGAATAATTTATAAATGATTTTTTTAACAGATGTTATATCTTTAATATCTCGGGGTTTTTTTTGCTGTAACTCTGTCTCAGGCTCACTGGTTAAGGTGCCAAGTTGTTGATCGGTAGACCAGGAAGACCTTGGTTTTAGCCCTACCTCCGCCACTGTTGGGACCTTGAGCAAGACCCTTAACCCTTCTTGCTCCATGGCAATACAACAGTACAATAGCTGACCCTGCGCTCTGACCCCCAACTTACACATCAGGGGATATGCGAAGAAAAAACATTTCACTATATGTTGTAATCTGTATAATCTTGTATGTGACAAAAATGTAATCCTTTTCCCTTTATGTGTACAGGATGAAAAGAATCAAGTTCTAACGTCAAACATCTGGCTGCAGCTGGTGAGAAGATTTTTTTAACAGATTTTTATGTAGCAAGACCTACTGACATTTCATTCATCCATTCATTCGTCTTCCAACCTGCTTATTCCCTAATTTAGGGTCACGGGGGTATGCTGGAGCCTGTCCCAGCGCACATGGAGCATGAGAATAGTGACATTTAATTATTTTAGTATTCATTCTTTTTTTATTTAACAATACTTTCAAAGAATGTTATTAGCAGTGTATAAATGGTTTTTCTATAATATGTATTTTAAATAAAATTAGGAAAAGGGTTTAGAGAAAGAGAAAAGAAAAGATATGAACAGGATAGAACATTTGGAAATTAAATGTAAATATACATGCAGTTCAAGTTAATTGTTTATTGTCATGTGTACAGTAAAGGTAACAGGTTTCCCTATACGATGAAATTACTTACTTTGCTGTCCGAATGTCAAAAGTGGAGTTACAGAATAACTTAAAGGTAAAAAAGTGCATGTGAATAAGAGTAAAAGTTAGAATATAAATAAACAGATGTGCAAGTTTGTAGTAGTGTAGACAGGGTGCAGTCTACTGTTACTCATCACATTCCTGTACCTCCTGCTAGAGAAGAGGGTGTGAGGGCTTGGGTGTGGGAGCTGATGGAGGCAGCTCTCCTATGGTTTACCAGTGTTGGTAGATGCTCTGCAGGGAGGGCATAGGAGTTCTGGTGATTTTATACCTTACTATAATCTTACTATAAACTATAATCTTAGCTCTTAGATCTTTAAAAAAACTAAAGTGAAAAAAATAATTATTATAAAATAAAAACAGCGGAATAGTTATGAAGAGAAAATGACAATTTTATTTTTAAAATAAAATTTGATTTTTGATTCCGGGGCCGGGGACCTTTTTGTACAGAGTTTGAAGAGTGTTTCCTCCTGCAGTCTAAAAACATGTACATTATGTTGACTTGGAATTGTAAATTGCCCATAGGAGTGAATGTGAGTATGTGTGTTCGGCCGTTTATATATGTGTGACCGTGCAATGGACTGGCAACCTGGTACCCCTGCCCTACGTGCGCTGAGATAGGCTCCAGCAAAAGCCTGTGACCCAGAATTAGGGATTAAGCGGGTTACAAGGTATGAATGAATGAATACAACTGGAATAAAAGAACAAAAAGGAATGACTGAATGAATGAATGAATGAATGAATGAATGAATGACACTGAAGAAAACCATGCTGTGTGAGTTTTTTACTGTTTCAGACTGGTCATATTTGGAAGTCTTTTTGTATATACTACCAGGACACCAGTTCTTATCTAAGTAATGGTGTGAAATGGAAGCCCGTTGTGGGAAACTAACTTCAGCACCACGTATGTAACCAAATACGGAAAGTTTGGGCGGATACAAGTACAGAATAAAAAAAGATTTCAGTAGCGATTACACCAAACAAAAACATGGCACAATACACTGAACATGAACTATAATGGGTGGTCTAGAAAAAGTGTATAGTGTAGAAACAGATAGCAGATAGAACCTCAAGACAAGAAAGACAATGGCTGCATCTGATCTGTTTACACTAATGCAGATATCTGGTATTAAATGTGACACAGGGGCGACGCGGTGGTGTAATGGATAGCACGGTCGTCTCACAACAAGAAGGTCCCGGGTTCGAATGAATTCATACAATTTAATTAAACAAATAGGAGAATTCAGGTAAGTAAATGTAGGTCAGCTTCCGATAATGTTTATTCAGTAGAGAAAGCTTTGCTGGCCCAGACTGACCATCACTGAGAAAAACTGATTCACTGACTCACATGTGGATGAAAAGAAAATATGGTTGACATTTAACTGAAATGTGAAAGTAGCTTTAAATCTGCATGAGCCATTAAACAGCTTTATGGAGTGCAATATGCCAGACAGGTTCATTTCTCAGACTCGGAAATAAAAGAGAAAGTTAAAGTCTACATGTTTTTTAGATTAGATTAGAAGTAAATAGAGGAAAGAGGTTAATACATGTATGCTTTGATATCATATTTTAACGCATGGCCTTAGGCTGTATACTTCACTACTGTGAGACTTTTATTTTGTGTACGTTCTCAATTCATCAGCTGCATGTGTTCTCTGCCTTGTGGATGGCTTTGATCTTTTATGTAGCACATGGTCACATATAGGATTTATTGCAGAGATTTTCTTTAAGAGGCGACAGATTTACGGTTTATTGCCTGAAGGAGGAGAATGTTTGAACATTTTATGTACGATTAGTTTAGATCAACTCATTTGCATTTCAAGGACTGATTAAATCATAATAAAACATGACGTGCAATAAGAAAAAATGTTAGTGAAGGGAAACTGAGTTAATATTCATTCATTCATTCATTCATTCATTCGTGTTCTTACCCGCTTATTCCCTAATTCGGGGTCACGGGGGTCTGCTGGAGCCTATCCCAGCGCACATAGGGCGAGAGGCAGGGGTACACCCTGGACATGTTGCCAGTTGCCAGTCCATCACAGGACCTTACACAGACGAACAACCATTCACACACACACACACACATTCACTCCTATAGGCAATTTGGAATCACCAATCAACCTAATGTACATGTTTTTGGACTGTGGGAGTGAAACTGGAGGACCCAGAGGAAACCCACACAAGCACCAGGAGAACATGCAAACTCCACACAGAAAGATGGCGTGGGAAACAAACCTGTGACGGTGCTAACCACATCGCCAGCACGCCCCTGAGATACAGGACACAGGATATAATAAATGCTACATTATGCGGTTAGAATGACGTTTCTGATGTTCCTACAGTATAACAGCTAGAAACACAGCACACAATGTAGTTCTCCCATATAGTATTGCATCTTTTTTACATTATGTTCTATATACGGTTTATTGTTTTCTATTCCAATTATTTAAATGTGCGCTGAGATAGGCACCAGCAGACCGCCATAACCCCGAATAAGGGAATAAACTGGCAAGGAAATGGATGGATGGATGGATGGATGGATGGATGGATGGATGGATGAATGAATGAAATGTTGATAGTAATGGCATTTTTGGTTATTATTATTTTATCACTTTCATCACTATTTCCTTGTTTCTATTTGCTCGTTTGAACATTTTCTGTTTCTTTGTAACTTATTTTAACTTTTAAAAGTTACACCAAGAATTAGGGTGTAAGCTGGTATGAATGAATGAATACAACTGGAATAAAAGAACAAAAAGGAATGAATGAATGAATGAATGAATGAATGAAAGAGAGACACTGAAGAAAACCATGCTGTGTAAGTTTTTGACTGTTTCAGACTGGTCATATGTACAATATACTTGTAACTACTTTTAACTTTTAAAAAGTGCCATATACAATAAACAAATATTTTATTCAATTATAATATTTAATGGGCGGTGCGGTGGTGTAATGGTTAGCACGGTCGCCTCACAACAAGAAGGTCCCCGGTTCGAATTCCGGGCCGGGATCTTTCTGTGCGGAGTTTGCATGTTCTCCCTGCACTTGCGTGGGTTTCCTAAGGGTACTCTAGTTTCCTCCCACAGTCCAAAAACATGCAGATTGGTGATTGTAAATTGTCCATAGGAGTGAATGTGTGTGTGACTGGTTGTTTGTCTATTTTTTGCCCTGAGATGGACTGGCGACCCGTCCAGGGTTTGCCCCATGTGTGCTGGGATAGGCGCATTATTCAGGAATAAGCGGGTAAGAATATGAATGAACGAATGAATGAATGATGTTTAACAGGCAGCGAGGTGGTGTAGTGGTTAGCACAGTGGCTCACCAAAAGAAGGTCCCGGGTTCAATTCTTTCTGTGTTTCTTAGTTTGCATGTTCTCCCCGCGCTTGCGTGGGTTTCCTCCTGGAACTCCAGTTTCCTCCCAAAGTCCAAAAACATGTGTGACCCTGGGATGGACTGACGACCTGTCCAGGGTATACCCCTGCCTCTCGCCCTATGTGCGCTGGGATAGGCTCCAGCAGACCCCGTGACCGTGAATTAGAGAATAAACAGGTAAGAAGATGAATGAATGAATGAATAATATTTAACATAATGCATGAATGAATATGATCCAGAGGTCGGTGCTAGGTGGTATGTTGGCTAGATCAAGAAGGTTCTATTCCTGGGCAAGGGGTCTTTCTTTGCGGCGTTTGCATGTTCTCCCCATGCGGGTTGTGTGGGTTTTCACTTTATACTCTGGTTTCCTCCCACAGTCCAATGAGCATTAGATTGATTAGTCCATGTGAGTGTGTGTGAGGTTGTTTGTCAATATGTGGCCCTGTCCAGGTTGTACTCCTCTCTTTCTTCCTCTGTGCACTGGGATTGGCTCCAGCAATCCCCCAATGACCCTGAATTAGGTAATAAGAGGGTTAGAAGATGAGAGGATGGATGGATGGATGAATGAATGAATGAATGAATGAATAATTATGCTCCAGGATGTTTTGAACTGCTGTTATTCTCTTCCCAGTACTGGTTTGATCATTACCTTAAATGGAACGTCTCGGAATATCCCGGCGTGACGGACGTCCGATTTCCTGATAGCCAGATTTGGAAGCCTGACATCTTGCTTTACAACAGGTCTGTAAAACATGGCAGCCTTTGCGATCTCAGAATTTTTGACCTTTATTCTTATCTGTATGTCTGAAAGAGATATAAGAAAATAGTGTTGACTGAAGGCCGACCACACAGACCGCTGTCAGGGTTTATAATAGAAGCTGACAAACGAGCTGAGAAAAAAGTGCAAGGACACAAAGCCACTGCTCTGCCGAGGGGAAAGCAGGGTTTTATCCTTATTTGTCAATGTCTTCAACAAGAAAGTCTCTTCCAGCTAAGCTAATTAGATTTTACTCCTCCTGTTTACATTATAGACATGTTTTACAAAAATGAACTTACCTTCAGGGTTGCATGGTGGTTAGCAGGGTTGTCTCACAATAATAAAGTCCCGGGTTCGATTTACGGACACAGTCCAAAAACATGTACATTAGATTGATTAGTTATTTTAAATTGCACTTAGGAGTGAATGTGTGTCTGTGTGTGTCGTCGTTTGGCCCTTTGATGGATTGCCGACCTCTTCAGAGTGTACCCCTGCCACTATGTGCGCTGGGATAGGCTCCAGCAGACCACGAATTAGGGAATAAGCGTGTTAGGGAATAAATGAATGAATAAACAATCCAGACAGTAGCAGCAGACAGGATATGAGCTATATTGTCCGAATAGTAAAAATTGTTCAAACATACAGTATAACTGCAGTAGAGACATTCATTTATTCATCTTCTAACCAATTTATTACTTCAGGGTCACAGGGAGGGGGCTACTGGAGCCTATCCCAGCACACATAGGGCAAGAGGCAGAGGTACACTTTGGACAGGTTTGACCAGTCCATCACAGGGCAACTTTCGTACAGTAAAAGTTGACTAGCATAACTGCTTCATGTGGGCCATGTTTATCCCCAGACAAAAGGGCTCATAAGTGGTTGCTTCATATGTCAGTCAGATGCTAGACCATGACAGCTGCTATGAAGTACAGAATTTATCATCATTCTATCATCAGGCCTGGTAGAAGAAGGAGAAGAAAAATGTCAAATTTTATTTCTATGGAGGTTTTCAGGGACAAATGTTTCATAAGGAATAGTTTAATATACAAAAGAGCAGAAAAATAAACAGGAGTCATGTCATTCTAATAAAATATATTAAAGAACCCTAATAATCTTTTGTTATTACAATGTAGCTTTTTATCTCTTTATTGTGTTTGATTTTAAGTTATTTCTTCCTTTGTTCTTTTTTTCTTAGTGCTGATGAGAGATTTGATGCCACCTTTCACACCAATGTTCTAGTCAGCTCTGATGGTGCTTGCCAATACTTACCACCAGGTAGTATCAAATACTACTCTTAAGTTCTGAATTGCAAAACATGATGATGATTATGATGATGATGTGTGAGGGTCAGTGTGAATAGATTGTACCAATAAATGACTCTGATGAGAGTTGAGATGACAGATCAGCGTCAGTGTTTCACATTGTTCTGCAGAATCTTTACTGGCTCATGGCTTCCGTGTGAAATCCTATTCTTCTATACTGTTAAGTATGAAAAACAAGTTCCCACACAATATACTACTAGCTGCAATTTTCCTATGCACTATTTTTATTTACTAAATATTGTCTAGGGGTTTCCTCTGGGTACTCCGGTTTCCTCCCACAGTCCAAAATCCTGTACATTAGGTTGATTGGTGATTGCCCATAGGAGTGAATGTGTGTGTGATTGTTTGTCTATGTGTGGCTCTGAGATGGACTGGCGACCTGTCCAGGGTGTTCCCCTGCCTCTCGCCATATGTGCACTGGGATAGACTCTAGCAAATCTCTGTGACTCCATCACTCCTGAATTAAAGAATAAGCAGGTAAGAAGATAAATTAATGAATGAATATATTATCTTTGCTAACGGGAGAGTCAACTTATCATATTCCTTAACAGAATATTTACCTGATGTACATACATCATATAATAATATAGGTTTAAAATCAAGTCAATGGACAGTAGGAGCATAAATTGTTTTACAGTCAAAGTTTGTCATTTCAACCCACAATAAAAAAAAACGGAGATGAATTTCTGAGGTAAATATAACGGGCTGCATCTCACAGTCACAGACTCTACTGATGATTGGACACTGATTCATCTTCTTACCCCCTTATTCCCTAATTCATGGTTATGGAGGTCTGCTTGTGTCTATCCTAACTCACATAGGGCGAGAGGCAGGACCCTGGACGGGTCGCCAGTCCATTGCAGGGCCACATATAGACAAACAACCATTCACACACATTCACTCCTATTTAGAATCACCAATCGACCTAATCTGCATGTTTTTGGACTGTGAAAACCAGAGTACCCGGAAGAAACTCACGCAAGTGGGTTGCCAAATACCAAAAAAACTCATCTCTCCTAATGAGAAATCAATGTGTGCAGAAATGAATGTCCCCTAGGTAATAGTACCTTTTTTTAAATGACATGATGCCCCATAGAGAAAGAGGTCAAGAGCCTGAACAAGGGGGGGATTTATTTATGTTCCCCTCTAATAAATTAAAGTAATGACCGTCTCTGGGGGGTGCTTAATTCACACCTCTGACATTTCTCTGTAAATCCCTGCGAGTTTGTGTTATCTGGGTTTGTGTTAATTAACTCATCATTAATTTGTACCCTCACACTTTAATACACAGCACATTAACACATATTTATTGATTAATAATTCATTACTTGTACATCTGTGTTTAAATGGATGGTTTGTATTGTTTAGAGCAGGTGAGGTGAATAATTCCTGTTATGGTAAACCCCCATACCGTGGTGAAGTGATGGCTTAATAAATATGGTGTTAGCACGCTAACTGGAAAATTGTGTGCTCGATTCGGATCAGCATCACCAACAGGTGCTGGACCTTTAAGCAAGGTCTTAACCTTGCCAACCAATGACTCTGTTGGATAATTCATTTACAGCAATCTTTTATCCAGAGCAACTTACATTTTATCACTTTTTGTACAACTGAGCAATTGCGGCCAAGGACCCTGCAAGGGTCCACAGTGGTTGCTTGGCGGAGCTGGGAATCAAACCCTAGTCTATGTGGTATTAGTTCAATGCCTTAACCACTACAGTTAAGGCTACAGTTAAGCATTTAGCAAACGCTCTTGTTACACTAAGTCACCACCCTTCTACCTTTCATATTTATTCTAACACACTTACGCTTATTTCCTAATTCGGGGTCATGGGAGTCCACTGGATTCTATCCAAACCCACATAGGGCAAGAGGCAGGGATAAACCCTGGACAGGTCCCCACACACTCACATTTACTCCTATGGCCAATTTAGATTCACCAATCATCCTATAGTTAGAAGTTAATTGAATGAATGAATATTGGAAAATCTTTGTTTCATTGAAATTTCATTTTATTTTCACGACCATTATGTAAATTCTGATTTTTGTGAATTTTATTTATAATAAACAATTTTTAATTGTTTCTTCGTTTCCACGTTCCCAGGAATCTTTAAGAGCATGTGCCACATCGACGTACGCTGGTTTCCTTTTGATGTTCAGAGGTGTGACCTAAAGTTTGGCTCGTGGACGTACGGCGGCTGGTCCCTGGACCTTCAGATGATTGAGGCTGATATTACAAACTATATAGCTAACGGAGAATGGGATCTTGTTGGTATGTTGATAATATGTGTTAGCAATAACAGTACATTCATTCATTGTAATAATTCGTCGGTTAGCGCAGCAAGAAGGTCCTGGGTTCGATTCTTTATTTCTATCTAAACTACAGTATTTCCTCTTAGGTTTCAGTATGTCCTCATACTCTGGGTTTTATCAGACAAACCTTGTATTTATTTGTATAAGGAACCATTAAAATCAATCGTTATTCCTTGATTTGTCCTTTATTTTTAAGATTTTGTACTAAAATATTTCTCCGTTGTTCAGACGTTCCAGGCCGGAAGAACGAAAGGTTCTACGACTGCTGTAAAGAACCCTATCCAGACGTCACCTTCACAGTGGTGATGCGCAGACGGACACTGTACTACGGTTTGAACCTGCTTGTCCCGTGTGTTCTCATCTCCACGCTGGCTCTACTGGTCTTTCTCCTGCCTGCGGATTCAGGGGAGAAGATCTCTCTCGGTGAGGGAAATCTGCAGAATCATCAGAAACGCACATGCTGGAGCAGCTTTTTTCAATCACTTAGTGCATGGACTTTAACAAAGTCGGGCAGCACTTAGCGTAGTGGTTAGAACAGTCACCTTACAACGAGATGGTCCAGAGTTCGATTCATGGGCCAACGGTCTTTTTGTGTAGAGTTTGCATGTTCTACCCACATTTGGGTATTCCGGTTTCCTCCCGCAGCCCAAAAACAGGTATATTATGTTGATTGGTAATATTAAATTGCCCATAGGAGTGAGTGTGTATGTGTATGGTTGTTCGTCTATGTGTGGCACTGCGATTGACTGGCATGTCCCTGACTCTCGCTGCAGACCAACGTTACCACCTGAATTAGGGAATAAACAGGTTAGAAAATGAATGAATATAACAAAGTGATAAAATATTGTCAATTATTTTAGATGTGGAATAACTATCTTATACTCTGGTTGCTTCCCGCTCTGCGTACCCAATTCCACCATTTGGAGGCCCATGGTATCCAGTTTGAAACGACAATGACAAAAGTTTTTGTACATTTATAGGGGCATTGGTGGCTAAAAAGTTGCTGAATTGTTCATTGGAAGACCAGGCAGACCTGGGTTTAAGCCACTCCTCTTCCAGTCAGCCATTGTTGATACAGTTTTTTATGACCCTTTACCACCCTGCATATTGGTCTTGTCATGTCATACAATATAAATTTAAAGTTAGATGATGTTGGACTGCCAAATAGAAGATCAGGGTCTAATTTTCAGCAACACCAAGTTACCACCACAAGGTTCCTGAACGAAATGTTAAAAAAACTATTATTTATTTGTCACATAGACTCTACAGCATAGTTAAATTAGTTTCTTTGCATATACTATCTTAGTAAGTTATGGGTCAGGGTGAAGGAAGCAGAAATGGTTAAGGGTCTTGCTGAAGGACCCAATAGTGGCAGACTGGCAGTGGTGGGGCTTGAACCCAAGTCTTCCTGCTTTTTAAGAGTATCTGCCAAATGCCATATATGTAAATGGGTTGTGGGTTAAACTAAAGTACAAATTTACCTCTAAAACAATGTTTTTCTTAAGTACCTAAAGTTACTTTTAGAACTTAAAAAAGAGCTGAGTCTCTGAAAAGGACCCTTACACCGGACCGTATACTCTAGCACTGTGAGAAAAGGAAAGCTAATTTGTTACTTTCCATTCAATTAGGTGTTAAAACACAAGTGGCCATTCAGACATCCTTAAAACCAATGGAATGTCCTATTATTTACATTTATTCATTCATTCATTCATTCATTCATTCATCTTCTTACCTGCTTATTCCCAAATTCGGGGTCACGGGAGTCTGCTGCACCTATGCCAGCACACATGGGGCGAGAGGCGGGGGTACACCCTGGACAGGTCGCCAGTCCATCTCAGGGCAATACATAGACAAACAACCATTCCCACACACATTCGCTCCTATGGACAATTTACAATAACCAATCCACCTAATCTGCATGTTTTTTGTACTGTGGGAGGAAACCGGAGTACCCGGAGGAAACCCACGCAAGCACAGTGAGAACATGGAAACGTCGCACAGAAAGATCCCGCCCGGGATTCGAATCCGGGAACTTCTTTTTGTAAGGCGACTGCTATCCACTACGCCACTGTGCCGCCCCTATTATTTACATAATATTTAAATTTTGTTGCATAATACATTTCATTCATTCATTCATTCATTCACCCTAATTCGGTGTCACAAAGATCTGCTGGATCCTATCCCAGCACACATAAGTCAAAAATCAGGGGTACATCTGGGCAGGTCGCAAGCCCACACGTAAGGAAACCGGAGTACCCAGAGAAAACCCATGCAAGCGCAGGGTGAACATTCAAAGTCTGTACAGGAAGACCCTAGCCGGTCTTTTTGTTGTGAGGCGACGGTGCTAACCACTACGCCAGCACACTAATGCATGTCAATTCTTGCATACATAGGGTGAGAGAAGGGGTACACCCTGTACAGGTCACCAGTCCATCACAGGGGCACACATGTTAATTCTTTTTTAATGATTATTTCCTCCACTTCTTGCTGACATTAATAAATGCTATAAACATCCCACGCGACAGGAAGGAAACAGGGTGCCTGACAATTTATGCAGTCGGTCTCGCTTTCCGAAATAAATGACCGGCAGTGAGATGGATAGCAGAGTCAGGCGTGTCCTCTGTGATCAATGGTGGTAGATGGCTCACTGCCTGCCCACCACTGGGTGAATAGATGCAGTCAGTTGCGCAGTCATCTGTCGCAGAGGTTTCACAGAGGCTGGAATACTTAGTCACGCTTAATTTATTTTTTCACTCTCTTTACTCTTAAATTGTATTAGTGTGGTGGTCCATCTGCCAGGATGATGTTTTGCTCGGAGACAAAAAATAGCTTGCCAAGGCTTTTAGAATTGATAAAGAATTTTGTGTCTGGTGGGTTCGAGATCTCGGCTGTCTGGCATGTTATAGCATCAGCAAAGGTTGAACATTTATTCATTTTCTAACCCGCATATTCTCTAATTGGGGGTCACAGGGGTCTCCTGGAGCACATAGAGCAAGGGGTAGGGTAGACCCTGGATAGGTCACCAGTTCATCGCAGGGTCACACATAGATAAACAACCTTTTTAGAAATTTAGAATCACCAACAACAAATATTTTTTGTTAATCTCTCTCTTTCTATCTCCTCTCTCTCCCTTTTTACACACACCTTCTCTCTCTCTCCTTTACTCATTTCAAGCAATTTTCTTTCTCTTGCACTCTCTCCCTCTTTTACGCTCTCTCTTTCTTACTTATTTCCATATATATTTTTCTTGTACACTCTCGCTCGTGCTATTATACATTCTCTCTCTCTCTCGCTCTCTCTATCCTTCCCCTCTATCCCCCCTCGCCTTTCCTCACTCATCTGTCTCTCTCCATCTCCCCATCTCTGTTCATTTATTTATTTATTTATTTACTTTGTTTATTTATTTATTAAGTCACTAGTGTTATAATGTGTGACCTATAAAAAAGTGATGTAAAATGTAAAAAAAAAAAAAAAAAAAACTCTCTCTCTCCCTCTCCCTCGTTCTATAAACATATGATTAGACAGGAAAAGAGGACATACTATTTTAAAATATATAGTAAAAAACACAAACCCACAAAGTAATAAAGAAATATTCATGTATTCATTGGATAGCTCATTACTGTAGATGGCCCAGGATAAAAGCATCTGTATGCTACGAGAACAACAATTACACTGAGTCCAACCTTTTTTTTTAATCTAAGATATTTGAAAGAACAGAAAGTCCACACGAATGAGGATTGGGGGGGGGGAATTAATCAGTCTATCATATCTTGCTTGTTACACATAGATTGCTTATTTGTCATTGGAGTGCAGATCAAAACAGCATTCAATCATTTATTCATTAATCTTTTAACCCGCTTATGCCCTAATTCACGGTCACATGGGTACTGAATCCCATCACAGTACACATCAATCCACCTAATGTACATCTTTTTGGTGTGTGTGTGCGTGTGTGTGCGTGTGTGCGTGTGTGCGTGTGCGTGTGTGCGTGTGTGCGTGTGTGCGTGTGCGTGCGTGTGCGTGTGTGCGCGTGCGTGTGCGTGTGCGTGTGTGTGTGTGTGTGTGTGTGTGTGTGTGGTTCTGTTTTCAGGAATCACAGTTTTGCTCTCACTGACTGTCTTTATGCTTCTGGTGGCTGAAATCATGCCTGCGACATCAGACTCAGTGCCTTTGATCGGTAAGTCTAAGAAAACCGCACTTTACTCTGATGCTGAGTTATACACTCTACTCTTACCCTATTCGTACCCCATTATTACTTCACTCTTACCTCAGTCTCACCTTACATTAATTTCACTCTCACCTCACTCTTACCCCTCTCTCACCTCACTCAACTAATGTTAAATCAATTATTAATGATTAAATTATTTATTCCTCTTGCATCTTTTCCTACAGCACAGTATTTTGCAACTACCATGGTTATCGTTGGGTTATCAGTGATCGCCACAGTTTGGGTCTTACAGTACCACCACCATGATCCTGATGGAACAAAAATGCCACGATGGGTAGGATAATAATAATAGTAATAATAATAATAATAATAATAATAATAATATTGTTGGCCAATGGTGGTTAGCACTGTTGACTCATAACAACAAACACCCAGGTTCGAATTCCTGGGAAAACATTAATTAAAGTAAATAAATTGTGATAAATTAATAGGAACATTTTTAACACTGTGCCAGCATTGAGGCTACACAGCAAAAAGTCCGGTGTTGATTTAACTTCCAGAGAGTTGATTTCAATACTTTTTCAGAGTTTATATAGCTGCACAATTTCTGGAGTAACAAATGTAATACTTAGAGTTCATTTTCTTGACTCTAGAAAATGTTAAAATAACACTTAAAGGCATTCAAAATTCAACACTTATCAGATACATGTTTTAGCAGGGTACAATTACTTATACTCTAAATATCAAACACTCAGGACCTGAAAAGACAATTTATCCACCTGTTTATTTTTAATTCTCCCTTGCAGTACACTTAAAGGCTGTATTAAAACATAACAAAAGAAGGTATAACATACAAACCTTCATCGGTAAACAGATAATCTGATGCTAACAATTTTATTACATTTTGTGGAAAAATCATTATTTATGTCAAAAAGTCCTTAAATACGATCAATACTTCCCAACCTTCTGCTGTTCATCTGGAGCAGCATCTCCACAGATCACTGTAACATTAACATATGACGTGCTGATACACACGTTCACTGTAGTTCACCTGGACCAGCAT
>JAOTRA010054064.1:1946-13747 GCA_026260255.1 Pseudolaguvia tuberculata | reverse complement strand
CACCGACTCGCACCGTCATTCAGAAAATTGTGAAGAAATGACCGGTCCGTAGTGATCAATTCGTAGGTTGGGGACCAATCTGAACTAGACCCTGAATTAGATTCTGAACTAGACCCTGAACTAGACCCTGAACTCTAGATTCTGAACTAGATTCTGAACTAGACCCTGAACTAGACCCTGAACTCGATCCTGAACTAGATTCTGAACTAGACCCTGAACTCGACCCTGAACTAGACCCTGAACTAGACCCTGAACTAGACCCTGAACTCGATCCTGAACTAGATTCTGAACTAGACCCTGAACTAGACCCTGAACTCGACCCTGAACTCGACCCTGAACTAGACCCTGAACTAGACCCTACAGTGGTTTGAACTGAATACCTTTTGGATGGACTGAAACCCTGGCTGAACCCCAAACTTCCTCAATATCAACGTTTGATCTCATTTAATACTATTATAATAATTAATTTCTATCGAATCATCAAAACCCTGCAGTCACATGACCCAATCTGGTGGAAAGTCTTTTAAGAAGTCTGGAGTTTAATATAGGTGGAACTGTGAACTTGTACCTTAAGTGTAAGGTCTGAGAGTAGGCGACTGATTGCTTGAGTACATTTAGTTTGTCCATCACATAACTAGCTGCGACTTATCAACATCGAAATACCTGCTAATCTTCCGACGGCGTAGCATCTGCCTTTACGCCAACCTTTAACACACTCCCACACCGTGTCTGATTAGAGAACCTGTGAGTCGCTGACCTTCCAAAAGCGGATTCATTCGTCAGGGTTCTTTGTGAAACGATGCCTTGATTGACTGTTGACATATTAAATAAAGGAAGTGCGATTGCAGTCTGGGTTTTTTAATTGATGCTAAAACCCCTTGGTTCAAATTTGGGATAATGAAAGGCAACCGGTGGAAGACACAACCTATGAAGCACTTTAGATGTTCCAATGGTTCTCACCTCTGTTGTGCTTTTTTTTTTTTTATTCAATTCTGTCTGCTTTCTCTTCTAGTGACAGTGAGAGCTTTGCTCTGATCTCGTCTCCATTAGCTTCACCGTAACGTAGTGTGGGGGTACGCCGTCCTGCTTAGTGCACAGAGAGAAGAGAAGGAAAAGGGGGTGGGAGAGAGAGTAGCTGAGAGAGAGAGAGAGAGAGAGAGGGAAAAGAGTGAGCGTGTGGCGCGTCAGTGAGCTGCAGTAGTCGGAGGACAGCGGAGGCAGTAGCATCACCGCTCACATCCTCCTTATTAATCACCTCCAGAGCAATCGTTCAGGTTCATCGGGAAGCAAGTGGAAAGGACGAACTGGTGGCCACAGAAGTGGAGCTCTTTGCAGGTAGCAGGAGAGTCTCTGTCTTCAAGCGGGTCCTCTCCTCTTTAATCTTCTATTTTTTACTTAGACTGAGTGGATTTTCTGGGTCAGGCTGACTGATGGGGTCGTGGGTCAGGGGGGCACGGACAGCCCACACATGGACGGGGTGGCGTAGAGTGTACGTGCACCTATGGAGACTAATGTTAGTGTGCTGCGGAATCCGGAGCGTTCCTGCTCAAACCTCAAGAGACGGCAAGTCGGTGTACTTCTGGGAAACAGGTATGGCTGCTTCCACAATAATAATTAGGGCAGTGGGGGATGTTCTGGGGAAGAGAAAGTGTGTGTGTGTGTGTGTGTGTGTGTGTGTGTGTGTGTGTGTGTGTGTGTGTGTGTGTGTGTGAAATGAAAATATGTGGAAAAAATGGAGCCACAAAAGTGATTTATCATCAAACATCACAAAGATCCTGTATTAGAACTCTAATCCTTACGATGTTTTTTTTTTGCTGGAATGGCAACCTGGTGCAGGAGATAGCGTAGCCTTTCGAACTCCAGTTAGCTTAAATCCCTTATTAGGATCTCCAACATCACCCTAGAATCCTTGTACCTTGTTAAAGAACGGGATGGATTGTAAGGAGTTCATACAGAGGGTCTTTTACCTTCATGGATGGGGTTCTATTCCTGCTTTGGGCATTTTCTTACAAGCTTCAGAGGGTTTCCTCAGGGTTCTACAGTTTCCTTCGTCAGTCCATAGATGTGTTTTAGGCTGGTTAACATCTTTAAATGGTTTGTTTTATATGAACCGGGTGACTTGGCACTCCTCCTCTTCATTCTCCTCCTCCTCCTCCTCCTCCTCCTCTTCTTCTCAGGCCCACAGAATTACGTTATTATGTTAACTACGCAAAAGTTTCCATTATTCCATTATTGCCGTTGCAGTTATATTGCGTCTGTGAATTACCTGCATGTTTTTAAAAAGTAAACAGGAATCTATCCAAGTGCACATAGGGTGAGAGGCAGACAAACACCCTGGACAGGCCACCAGTCCATCACAGGGCCACACACAGACAAACAAGCACTCACACACACTTTCAGATTTACCAATTAACCTAATGTACATGTTTTGAGTACCCGGAGGAAACCCATACAAGCACTAGGAGAACATGCAAACTCCTCAAGGAAACGAACCTGAGACCTTCTTGTTAGGAGGCGACCTTGCTAGTCACTACACCACCAAGCCACCATTGCGGTTTTATTGATGTCTTCTATGAAATAAAAGTCAGTTGATAAATTTAGCAGTGAAGTAGCACTTTAGAGACGCTTTGTGCTTTTGTGCTTGTTTCCTTTGATTTGCCAATTTGTGGTGCAAAGCAAGAACACACACACACACACACACACACACACACACACACACACACACACACACACACACACACAGAGTTTAGTAATTTCTTTAGTCGGCCATGCTTTTGAGTCGGTTTGCTCTTTGCTTTAAAATATAAATAAGGATATAGCTGTGTACGGCTTGAATCGAACCTGAAGCTTAGCTCAGTACTCGCCATCCTAGGAAGTTCCTGCGTTTGATGGTGGTTACACATCCCAGTCTTATCACCTAGGTTTGTTTATTCTGTAGCACATGCTACTACCAGGTCTCCCTCTCAGACCTATCAGCATCAAGATAATTTAATTGCACACCGATTGGATTGTCCCTGCGTCTCTGGAGTCTTACGCTTGGCAGAGACGTGTGCAGAGATCTCCGCTCCTCAGGTATGATGATAAGCTCAGATGGTGCGACAATATTATTACTCTCTATGTCTGAGAGGCAGAATGGGAAATGCAGGTGATTTTTTTATTTATTTATTTTTTTATAAATGATGCAACATATGTATAATGAGTTCTAGGATCTGGGCTCCAAAATGAAGGAGTCTCATCTGTGTGGGGTTTTCTTTTGTCTGAGAAGAACGATGATCTATCTGCTGGCTGGGTCTATGTCAAAGCTCTTGCTTCTGTTCATTAAAGAACAGCATCTCGGATGACAAGCTTTTGTGGTGCACAGGGGTATAAAATTGTCGGATTTCCAGGCAACAACAAAATTACAGACGGAATAATTGAAATGCCGTCGCAGGGAATGCGGATTAATGTCCTTTAGTATGTTGATAAAATTTTATGAAGGTTCTCTGCGATATCAGCCAATCAGATCACTAGCCATTCTGAGATCATTGGAGAAGAAAGCTCTAGCAAACCTAAGGTCGTCTGTGACATCAAAATAGCAGTCAAGAATAATTCGCTAGTGAGCGGCGACTAATGGTGTTGCAGCCGCTGTTCTGTGATTGGTGGACACAGCCACTAGGATTACGTAATTGGATGATTTGGACTGCGATTTTGGGATCTGATGATGTCATAGGGATTGGTTAATTGAATCATCTCTGGGATTCCACAACGGAAAGATGTCATAGCGGCTCGAGTTCTCTGATTGGATGATTTAATATTCGCTGAGGTTTTGCCATACGATGATGTCATAATGCTTTGTGTTCTGTAGACGGTTCGGATGAGAATGCTGTTATACAGATGCTGGTATTCTGTGATTAGATGATGTCATATCTTCTTGACTTTGCTGATTGGATGATTGAAATATCACAGTGGCTCCTGTCCTCAGAGGGGTTGATGTAACTGTCACTGGGATTCTACAATCGAATGATGTCGTAGCAGCTTGTGTTCTCTGATTGGACGATTGAACTGTTGCTAAGGTTCTGCAATCAGTTACACACATTTCTAATGATCTGAGTCGAGATTCTCTTCCCTTAACGAACCTACCCCTTTTCAGATGGTATCTCTGACTCCCGGGGTAACAGCTGTATTGTTTTGATTTTTATTCTGATGCCCTCTGCTGGTTATAAATTGGACAAAATTAGATCTTATTCTGATTCTAGACCCTCATTACTCAAAACACAGAGGACATTTTGTATAACCTTCGGAAAGGACAGGATTAGTTCAGCCACTTTACAATTAAAGCTGATTCCCCAGACTCCACTCCACTCCACTCCACTCCACTCCGCACATCATGTGTTCCAGTCATTTGGCCTTCACCTTCCAGTCGTTTGGTCTTCACGGAAACATCGCCTGAAGTCATTGTTAACTTCTCTTCATCTTGAGCCTAATCATCAAATCCAACAATTTCTTTCAGGAACCACTGAAGGGTCTTTCAAAGATTTGTGTCATTGGTTGGATGTTGTACCTCCATGATGTACCAGATGAGAGCACTGAACCATTAACTGGTTGACATGAAGGACACCGGCTACCCAGCTGCTTACACCTTTATCACTCGCGTTCACACAAACCTCATTACGTTCCCAGAGAAGTGGCACCACGCTAACACCAGATGAGCTTGTCAGCGTCTCTGAAGAACCCCCACCCTTCATCCTGCCTGTCACATTAATTACTCCGAAGCTAAACAGGCACGTCCTTAGCATGATGTCTCGCTAACACCTGGATTCAGGCCCAGATGTTTTTCTTAGTCTCTTCATTTGTCACTCAGAAGGATTTTGGTCGAGTTTGGCTGTATCCTAATTACTTTGTTTACAGTGTTGTTCTCTCTCTTTCTCTCTCTCCTACCTCATTAGCAGAACTGAAAATAATCCAGTGAGCAGAAAGTCAGAAGGATAAAGCTGAAGACTAGCTGATGCTCCTCACTCTTTAACCCAACACGAAAAAGAAACTTTTTTTTTTTGCTTTGGTTTTAAGCATTTAATAAGCAATTATCGGCTTTGGGAAAAAAAATATGTAACTAGTAACCTTTTAGGTCTGTTCATTACTTTCAGTACCTACCGGATTAGATTCAGTACCTAGTGTAAAGGATTCAATTCAGTACTTAATGGATTCAATTCAGTACTTAATGGATTCAATTCAGTACCTAGAGTAAAGGATTCAATTCAGTACTTACTGGATTCAATTCAGTACTTAATGGATTAAATTCAGTACTTACTGGATTCAATTCAGTACTTAATGGATTAAATTCAGTACTTAATGGATTCAATTCAGTACTTACTGGATTCAATTCAGTACCTAGAGTAAAGGTTTCAATTCAGTACCTAGAGTAAAGGATTCAATTCAGTACTTACTGGATTAAATTCAGTACTTAATGGATTCAGTTCAGTACTTACTAGATTCAATTCAGTACCTATAGTAAAGGATTCAATTCAGTACCTATAGTAAAGGATTCAATTCAGTACTTACTGGATTAAATTCAGTACCTAGAGTAAAGGATTCAATTCAGTACCTAGTGAGTTTAGTTCAGCACCTAGTGAGTTTAATTCAGTACCTACCAGAATCAATTCAGTAGCTTGTGTACTCTATTCAATAGAGTATTAAATCTAGTACCTAGTGAATTTGGTTTAGTATAAATTGGATTTGACTCAGTATCTAGCAGTTTCGATTCAGCGTCTACAGGATTTAATACAATATCTAATGAACTTGATTCAACACTGGATTGGATTCAGTGCCCACTGCATTTGATTACTAAATTGTACTTAATAGATTTGATTTGTATCGATTCAATGCTAATTGCAATGTGCTTTGTACTTTTGATTCAGTACTTACCTGATTCTTTATGTACTGCATTCCATTCAGTGCAAAGAAATTTATTCTAGTTTTTAGATAAAAATTGTTAGTCGGGTGGCGCGGTGGCGTAGTGGTTAGCACGGTCGCCTCACAACAAGAAGGCCCGGGTTTGATTCCTGGGCCGAGGATCTTTCTATGTGGAATTTGCATGTTCTCCCAGTGCTTGCATGTATTTCCTTCGGATAGTCCAGTTTCCTCCCACAGTCCAAAAACATGTAGGTTGATTGGTGATTCTAAATTGTGTGTGTGGTTGTTCGTCTATGTGTGGCTCTGCCAAGGACTAGCAACCTGTCCAGGGTGTACCCCTGCCTCTCGCCCTATGTGCACCGGGATAGATTCCAGCAGATTCCCATGACCTTAAATTAGGGAATAAGCGGGTAAGGAGATGAATGAATGAAGTATGCCTTATACTTTCACTAGATTACGAACTAGTTACTATGGTAACAACAACAGCGTGTGTTAGAATATAACTTCCAATTTTTTTGATGATTGTTGCTAAGGTTCTTCCATGATGTCGTGATGATGATGTCACAGCGGCATGGGTACCGTGTCCATGGTCAGATAGAATATAATAATTGTCAGTACTAGTCAGTCCACCTGCATGAATTGAATGTGTCTAGACGGGAGCCTTTGGGGTTTTTCACATGGTCACACAAGCAACAGTTTTACATTCTGTTTGAAGTCCGCTGAACGCTGAGCAGAAAAAAACAACTGGAATGGCGGTATTATGAGTATGCAGTGTCTCACTGTGGAGAAGTTGAAGGTCAAAAGCTGTCTCTTCTTTTTTATTATTCAATTACAGAATCTAATTTTTACCCCTTGAATACGAAGCCCTGAGGAAACAGTCAAAACACAGATGATTATTTGAAACGATCGAGTCTTTATTCAGATTCATGAGCCTGAGCTAAGAATTCATTCTGTTATCACTGTATTTCATTCGTTACCTCACATAGGAGTCAGTAACTACTGCATAAGAGTTTGTTTAGTTGCATTTGATTCAGTGAGGCGATTCCTATTGAATTTGATTCAGTGAGGCGGTTCCTATTGCATTTGATTCAGTGTGGCGATTCCTATTGCATTTGATTCAGTGAGGCGATTCCTATTGCATTTGATTCAGTGAGGCGATTCTTATTGCATTTGATTCAGTGTCTTTATTGCATTGAATTTAATCCTAAGTGCAATTGATTCATTGTCTATTGCATTTGATTCAGTGAGGCGGTTACTATTGCATTTGATTCAGTGTCTTTATTGCATTGAATTTAATCCTAAGTGCATTTGATTCAGTGTCTATTGCATTTGATTCAGTAGGTATTACAATAGATTCTGTCCTTTTTGCATTGGATTCATTGCCAACTTCTGCATTCAATTTGTTGCGTCCTGCATTTGATTCAGTATCTATTGCATTTGATTCAGTATCAATTGCATTTGATTCAGTAGGTATTGCAATCGATTCTGTATTTGTTGCATTGGATTCAGTCTTAAGTGCATTTGATTTGGTACCTGTTGCATTTGATTCAGTATTTGACTCCTTTGATTCAGTATCTAATGCATTTGATGCAGTGCCTATTGCTCAGCAGTTGATTCAGTATATGACTGTATAAATGACTGATCTGCCATGTTGGAATGGTCATGTGACCCATAAAGCTGTAATCCTTTAAGAACTAAAGAAGAAGTTTTTTCGTTTTTTTTTTTTTTTCAAAAGTTCAATACTTACAGCACTTTAATTCAGCACGTCTGTAATATTTATAAAGAAAAAAAGAAAGAAAACAGCCGCCATGTCTTTCTCTGTCTCTCCCATGCTGTTAAACACAAACAATTTGTTTGTACTCATCAACAGTCGTTCGATTTCTCATTTCTTTTTCTCCGCCTGAGACGCAGAGCCGCTCGGTGATTCTGAGGATTTATCCGAAACGCACCCTGTACCGTAGAACACTTACTTTAATGACTTTGGGGAGCTGATTAAAAGAACTGACACATAAAGCCACACGGTGGTGGTTTGATTACTCTTTTGTATTATCACAACAAGTTCTTTTCTACTTCCTCCGTGATTGGTCGATGGCGTCGTATTCAATAGAAGCATGGTCTTGACTGCCGGAGATTACTGCACTTTTGGATCAATGTGTAAAAGGAAGCGCAGTATAAGTATGCTCAGCGGGATTTTACTAGCTGATGCTCATCCGTTCTCGGGTCCGAGCCGTTAAACGACTCCACACACTCTCACTCCAGAGACTCACACAACCTTCAGTTAAAAAAAACCTACAAGAGCTAGCAATGTGTGTATCGATTGGACTCTCCACTTATCTGTATGTGCAGCTGCTTGATTAAAGCATCGACAGAGCTTTTCTAAGCTACGTAGCTAACTTATATAAGTAGATGTCTAATGTTACTAGCTAGCTATTACTAGCTAACTAAGTGTTTTATATAACATGATAACATTACGTACATTTGGGGTGGTGTAACGACGCCTAAGGCATGAGGTCTATCTTTGCGGACTTTGCAATTGTGGGTTAAGGGCCTTGCTCAAGGGCCCACAGTGGTTGCTTGGTGGAGCAATCCCGAGTGTTCTCTCCGTGCTTGCGTGGGGTTTTCTCAGGGTACTCCAGTTTCACCACACAGCCTAAAATCTTTGAAGTTTCACATTTTTACATTTGAATACTGTAGTAAATAACATTATATATTAAAACATTTTAAAGAAAAGGTGTAAAAGCGATGCTAGTCCAAACTGCAGTTAGCAAAGAAGAAATGCTAACATGCTAGTTGAATATATGCTTATAAAAAAACCTAAGAACTTTTTTGTTTAGTTTAGCTGTATTCCGTGCCTCCTGGTGTCCTACGCTGTTTTTTATTTTGTCTAGCTACAATCAGGGGGCGGAGCTTAACCATATTACATTCATAAGATTCTTCTTCTTCTTCTCCTTTCGGCTGCTCCCATTAGGGGGCGCCACAGCCGATCACTCTTCTCCACACTACCCTGTCCGCTTCCTTCACCACATCCATAAACCTCCTCTTTGGTCTTCCTCTTTTCCTCCTGTAATTGGCATTCTTCTACCAATATACTGCATGTCCCTCCTCTGCACATGTCCAAACCTCTGTTTGGGGACCCAGTAGTGGTAGCTTTGGTGGTCCTGAGAATTGGACCTGCAACCAACGGCTTAACTAGCGAGATACAGACAGGTTGTTTTTGCACTAGCAATATTGTGTAATATGGTCGATTTTTTTCCCCCCGTTATTATGGAAGCCTTGTCTCGAACTCAAGCAGCTTTCCCTTCGAGCAATAGTCCGTAATCCAGTCACCTGATGGAACCTGCCTGTAGTCCTCATTATTGGTTCACTTCTCGTCTTCTTCCTCGGGCATCACTTCTAGCCGTCTGTCTGCGATCCAGCTGAGAGCTGTGACATTTAATAATTGACTAATCTATCAGCAGTCCCTCCGGGTAACGACGCTGTAAACGGACCCTACACAGTTTTTCTCAAGATGATGTCCTCTGGTTGTTTTGCTAAGGAGAACTTTGTTTGATTGATGTTTTGATTGCTGGTTGTACGGTCATTTGTTTGTAGAACTGAAAACAGATCAATCGGTGGCTCCTTTACAGATGATTATTCCATAATTTGTTAAAACCGAGCGTAATAATGACGAAGATTGAAAGACTTGGCAACTAAATTTGTCTCTGTCAGAGACTATTGTGATGTCTGGGGACACGGTGAGTGACCTGAATGATAATTATGTAGGAAACTCTGGCATGACAGTGTGTTAAAGTCAGTTGGGAGGTTCTCCCATGGTGCTGTTTGGATAGACAGGTCCCCTTGGCGAAAGGATATTCCTGCTGGCCCTGAATGTGACCCAACGTGTAGCGACAGTGTCACTTGTGCTCTGTTTAATCGTGTATGACATCCTGCTTTATTTAGTCACACGTAGCCAGATGGCCTCAAAACTGCAGGACCATCACAGCATGCAGGAAATGAGTTTTAACCCCTGGCTTCTTCGTCAGCTCAATCCAGGAAAAGGTTACATTCCATTCGTCCGCCTGTCTGTCTGTCTGTCTGTCTGTCTGTCTGTCTGTCTGTCTGTCCGTCTGTCCATCGGATGGTGTGGGTGGTTAACAGACATGCTTCAAATCCCTCGACTTTATGCATCAGCTGAGACATCTTTCTGAAGTTTATTGTTTCCAGACCCTTTTTTATTAAGAAAAGGTCTCGGATTGTGTGATCATGGAAAGACATTGATTCTGTGACTCACGGGTACAGCACGGGTTCGAAAGATTGGAAAGGAAAAAGCATCTCATTGGATCTGGATACAGCCGGTGGTCCGCTGGCAAAGTCAAACTGTTTAGTGGCGGTCGAAGGGAGTAGATCCAAGATGGAGGATGAGCTGTCAAACCTTAAGGATTAAATTAATGAAACACCAAGGAAGGGGGTGACCATCCTGAGACCAGTGGTAGCTATCAGACTCCAAGCCTTGACTTTTTGCTTTGGGTTTTTATTTCATTTCCTCCATCGGAACCCCGTCGGCGTCTCAGCAGGATTTATTCAATAAATGATTAAACCATTGCTAGTTTTTTCAGGTCAAAGTAAATGGATGGAAAGGAAACTTTTCTCAGTGTCGTTATAACAATATACAAAAAAATGTCAATAAATAACTAATAAATAAATAACTAATAAATAAATAAATAAATAAATGTTTTCTATCTGCTCCAGGTTGGCACTGTTTCGCTTGGGATCTCTCAGGTTTTTTTCAGCTCTCCCTCCACACAGGAGCAGCTGTATTGTGTAGCACTTCAGGATTCACACCTCCGAGGCTCGTGATATTCTCTGGAGCTTGCAGAAATGTCTTTTCTATTATATAACTGCAGATTATAGCTCGTTTCAGGCAAGTGACATGAGCTTAAACGCGTAAGGATTGATTAATGCTGTCTACATCTGCATCTACATCTACATCTACATCTACATCTACATCTACATCTGCATCTACATCTGCATCTACATCTACATCTACATCTGCATCTACATCTACATCTACATCTGCATCTACATCTACATCTACATCTACACCTGAATCTACATCTACATCTGCATCTACATCTACATCTACATCTGCATCTACATCTACATCTACATCTACATCTACACCTGAATCTACATCTGTATCTACATCTACATCTGCATCTACATCTACATCTGCATCTACATCTACACCTGAATCTACATCTGTATCTACATCTACACCTGCATCTACATCTACATCTGCATCTACATCTACATCTACACCTGAATCTACATCTGTATCTACATCTACACCTGCATCTACATCTACATCTACATCTACACCTGCATCTCCATCTACACCTGCATCTACAGCAGACGCCCTTATCCAGAGCACTTGGAGGTTAAAAACCTTGTGTAGAGGCCCAGCAGTGGTAAGGGTGGTCCTGGGAATCAAACTTTTTCCAATTACTAGTCCAAAACTTTAAAAACTGTTCTACCACTACCACATATACAGGGGGCGCTGCAAGGGTGCATTCATGTGAAATGAATAAAATGGGCACTAAAAGCTATTTTACCGTCGTGGTCACATGACTATGGGAGTTGATTGGATTTGTATTACTGCAACTCAAGTTCAATAAACAGGTTTGTGTTTCACTAACGAGGGAAAAGTAGTTTCTCTAATCTAAAATTAAAGTATAAACAAACTCGTTGGGCTCTAAACTCGTTGGGCTTTAAACTCGTTGGACTTTAAACTCGTTGGGCTTTAAACTCGTTGGACTTTAAACGCGTTGGGCTTTAAACGCGTTGGGCTTTAAACTAGTTGGACTTTAAACTCGTTGGGCTTTAAACGCGTTGGGCTTTAAACGCGTTGGACTTTAAACTCGTTGGGCTTTAAA
>JAOTRA010054054.1:0-18103 GCA_026260255.1 Pseudolaguvia tuberculata | reverse complement strand
CATGTAGATGAGGTGGATGGGTGATTGTAAATTGTCCATAGGAGTGAATGTGTGTGTGAATGGTTGTTTGTTTATGTCTGTTATGGACTGACGACCCGTCCAGGGTATATCCCCGCCTCTCGCCCTATGTGTGCTCGGATGGACACAGCAGACCCCCGTGACTCTGAAGTTGGGAATAAGCGGGATAAATGTGTTTTATTTTATTTCATTACACTAAAACAACCCAGTTTTAATTAATTAGCTTTAAAACAAACAACAGTATGTATAAAACTTAATAACATAAGTTTATGGTTGGAAACCAAAATATAATGTTTTAGAAAGTCAATTTCTTTAAAAAAAAATTATTTATATATAATATAATATTTATTATTATTTAGCGCCATACCAGCATGCAGACTTAACACAGCTACTTCTCTCTCATGAATTCAGCTTCCTCCACAAAGAGACGGCCCTGGGGAACTTTCTTGCTTTGAGGAGACAGTGCTAATCACCCAACCACATGCCACACAAAATGAAAACAAACCTTTCCAAAAGGTTGCATTGTTTCTATCCATCCCAGAACATTTTTTAATAACCCAAACCTTAAGAACCCAAAAAGGTTCTTGGAAACAAAATGTGTTTCACTGAAGGTGCAATATATAAAATCTGGATGGGTTTTATGTACAGTTTTGGTATTTTGGTAGACGTTCTTATCCAGAACGACTTACATTTGGTCTCTTTTTTACAACTGAGTAATCGTGGGTTAAGGGTCTTGCTCAAGTTGCTTGGTGGAGGTGGGAATCAAACCCCGGTCTTTCTGGTATTAGTCCAAGCCTTTAACCACTAGGCTACCACTTCATGGAACAACAACAACTAAACAACCATCATTTCAAACTTCTTGGGTAACATAAGAGAGAAAAAAAAATAAGTGTGGTTAGATTTTCTTCAATACCACAGTTTGATTTAAGAAAAAGACGTGTATCTACACTTCTATTCTTCTTGTTCTATTCAAAGACCCGTCCTGTATCTATTAATCAATTCTAACCCTTTCATGGAGCATCACCATGCTGCTGTAGGCTTTTCTTTCCCTTTACGCATGGAAGAGGGTTACCTGATAACAGGTCCAAGCTGCAGGAGGTGCAGCAGCAGGATGAGCGGCCTGTCTCTGCTCAGGTCTCGGTGGATGAAGATAAGAGTGAGCTGCACCAATACGCATGGCACCAGCGTGAAGAGCAGCGTAAAGCCTTGCCAGATCTTATCCCCTGCCGAGCGATACGTCGTGCTCAGGTACAGCGCCGCGGTTGTTTCGGCAGTAAATAGTGAGACCGACACCAGAATGGAGCTGGGCAGTCTCATCCTCTCATCATTCACTCCTCCATCCTGATCCTCTTCTCTACGCTCTCTCACACACAAGTACACATACACAGAGCGCAGCAGCGCTGGAGCTCTTGGTTGCCATGTGTTGTTTTATTATCCTTTTCCTATCAATAGGTCCACGCACATAACATACGCCATACATGGCAAAATCAACAACATATTTACTATATTACACGGGTTTTAAATATTTTTTATTTTGCGTTTATTAAACGGACACATTGATCGATAATATGGTTGCCAGATAGCCTCAAAGTACTCCCGATAACCGGTTAAATAGTGACATGCATTATAAACAAACCGTATTTAAGTAATACAGCATTATTAATGTAGAAGATAATATACAATTGTATTATATATTTGTGATTGATTGCTGATTGATTGAACTGATTAATTTATACCCCTACGCTCATTTCAGTGATCCTACAACCAACGCCCTCCATAGAATAGCCAATGCACCGGATCTCTTATCATAAACATATGGTAAAAGGTCTATGCTTACCACATTTATTAGTTATTTCAGCTTTCTTCCGCCAGGGGGCAGTCGGACAGGGGTTCCGACTTGTTTA
Source organism: Pseudolaguvia tuberculata (assembly GCA_026260255.1). Classification (NCBI taxonomy): domain Eukaryota; kingdom Metazoa; phylum Chordata; class Actinopteri; order Siluriformes; family Sisoridae; genus Pseudolaguvia; species Pseudolaguvia tuberculata. The sequence goes on along the minus strand of JAOTRA010054054.1, from coordinate 16,181 downwards.
CAATAGTGAATATCTTTTCAGAGCATTTCATTTTGCCGTGATGACTCTGTGTAAGCTCCAGAAATGAATGTCGATCAATGAGAAAAACCAATAAAGATAAAGAATGCTTTATTGAGGAGTATTTAAGAAAATACTTAAAAAGAAAAGCACATCCTTTTAAAAATCCTTTTAAAGTTTAGATTATGGATTACAGTTGACTGATGAGCAAGCCAGAGGTAACGGTTGCAAGGTAAAACTCCCTATCTCTATTATTACCTTCTTACCCGAATCCAGGGTCACGGGGGTCTGCTGCGCCTATCCCAGCACACATAGGACGAGAGGCAGGGGTACACTCTGGACGGGTCGCCAGTCCATCTCAGGGCAACACATAGACAAACAACCATTCACACATTGAATGTCCTATGGACAATTTACAATCACCATTCCTAATCTGCATGTTTCTGGACTGTGGGAAAAAAACCGGAGCACCCGGAGGAAACCCACGCAAGCGCAGGGAGAACATGCAAACTCGGCACAGAAAGATCCCGGCCCGGGATTCGAACCTGTGACCTACTTGTTTTGAGGCGACTGTGCTATCCACTACGCCACCGCGCCGCCCTTGTATTTATTAATTAAACAAAAAAAAAGTTTTATTGATTATTAAATCTAAAATGAATGCCAATAAACTTTAACCACTGCTGGCTTTACAGGAAATATGAGTGGAGGACAAGTAGGAAAGTATCAAGTACCTGTTCCTATTTTTTAATTTATTGTATTTAAATGGAATGAGTGATGACTGAGACGTCTGCTGGTAATTCCTCTTATGATGCACTAGGCGTCGCTCTTGTATCATGATTTGGGACTGACCATAGCCCAGAGACTGCTCTGATTTAAGTGTAGGATGGAAAATTAGATTTTTTTTCAAGAGATTAGTTTATTCAGATAATTAACTAAGATGATTCATTCAATGTTTCGATTCATTCATTCATCTTCTATCCTGCTTATTCAGTAATTTGGGGTCACAGGGGTAGGCTGGAGCTTATTCCAGCTCACATAGGGCGAGAGGCAGGTGTACATCCTGGACAGGTCCTGCATGACAGAACCACATATGATCAACCATACACACTCACTCATATGGGCAATTTAGAATTACCAATCAACATAATGTACCCGGATTTCACTGAACTGTGCATGTGCTGCTCTTAGTGCTGTGCTGAGCCGTGGTGTCGGGAGGACTTTCAGTAAATGACAAATAAGTCGGCTCACAGCAAAAAGGTTCCAAGTTCGATTCCCGGGCAAGGGGTCTTTGTGTGACATTTGCATGCATGTATGTACTTGCATGGGTTTTCTCCGGGTACTCCGGTTTCCTCCCACAGACAAAAAACATGTACATTAGGTTGATTGGTGATTGATGATTCTGAATTGCTCATAAGAATGTGTGTGTGTGGCCCAGTGATGGACTGATGACCTGTCCAGGGCTGTACCACTGCCTTTGGCTTTATGTGTGCTGGGATAGGCTTCAGCAGACCCTTGTAACCCTGAATTAGGGAATAAGTGGGTTAGAAGATAAATGAATGAGAAATGAGTCAATGGATTGCAATGGACTGGCAAACTGTCCACTGAGGATACCCCCACATTTCACTCTATATGCGATAGGATAGGCTCTAGAAGCCCCTTGTAAAAACTAATTAGGATTTAAACGGGTTAGAAAATGAATGAATGAATGAAGTGGTTGGCACCCCATGAAAAGAAATAACCAGATGTTTGTGCTGATTTGTGCCACACCACGGAACATCCCTCTCTACCTCACTTAGAACCAGAGCAGGCTGGATTTGTGCCTGTTTTTGTTGTTAAAACAACATCTATATTCCTTCTTTAAATATAAGATATAGATCTTAGATATTTTTGTCAGTTGTGACTTGGAATTCTTTCCCAGTTCGTCTATATCACACAAAACCAGTGTTATTCATTTGTGTTCGATTTATGCTGGATTCATTCATTCATCTTCTTACCCGCTTATTCCCTAATTCAGGGTCACGGGGGACTTCTGGTGCCTATCCCAGTGCACATAGGGCAAGAGGCGGGGGTACACCCTGGACGGGTCACCAGTCCATCTCAGGGCAACACGTAGACAAACAGCCACTCACACACACACACACACACACACACACACACACACACACACACACACACCAGTCTTCACTGCAAAACAATTCAAGCTGAGTCAGATTAGATAGAGAATGTTTGTGAACAGCAGTTTTTAGATCTTGCCACCGATTCTCAAATGGCTTTAGGTCTGGACTTTGACTGGGTCATCCCAACATAAATATGTTTCATTTTAAACTATTCCATTGTAGCCTTATATTTAGTAATGGTCTGGTTGCCTTACAAATCAGGGATCCCTCATGTCTGTGCCTCCCTTTGGTTTTCCTTTTAGTTAGGCTGTACTAGTTAGTTTGGCCGGAGTCTTTTCCTGCACTAAACTCCATTAGTATCCTACAACCTCAATACCATTTACAATGTATAACCATTTTCTCTTCACCCCCCCATTCTGTCGAGGTATACGTGCCGGCCCACCGCGTTGGAATCTCGAGCGTCGTGTATCGGCTTGGTCATCACATTCCCGCGATGACTTCGGACGTCATCCCATTTCCAGCCAACCAGAACTGTTTTCATTTACACATACACATATACATTAATTTCTGTTCAACCCAAATGAGGATGGGTTCCCTGTTGAGTCTGGTTCCTCTCAAGGTTTCTTCCTAATCCCACTTTAGGGAGTTTTTCCTTGCCACTGTTGCTTTGGCTTGCTCATCAGGGACAAACTCATCATTCATCTATTTATCATTCATTCTGTAAAGCCGCTTTCAGGCAATAACTGTTGTAAAATGCGCTATACAAATAAAACTGAATTGAATTATTAGCAAATCACAAGTTTAGGAAATTCTACCTCAATAATACAGGTTAACAGTAAGGTACACCTCAGGTAATGTTTTTTATGGGAATCTCTTAAAGCCTTAAAGTCTGACTTGTGTGGAACTGAAAAGGCCAAAAGGTAGAATATCTTGAATATGTTGTCAAAGCATATCCCTCTCTTCCATACTTGGCAAAAACAGCAAAAAAGCTAATCTATCTCATGAATAGTTAATAGCTCTCACATTGTCCAGTAAACAAGAGTGCATTAACCTGTCATTTATTTACTAGTACTATACCATTACCTTTTATCTATAACCTGTATAGATAACATTATTTTATATCTTCTTCTGTTATTTTATTTTATTCTTTATGTTGTTGTTGTCTCTGTGCACAACCAAAACAAATTCCTTGTATGTGCAAACCTACATGGTAATAAAGCTCTTTCTCTTTCTGAAAAGCGAAGAATATGAATCAGAATATGACTGTTTGACAACGCAAACCAAGCAGGAAGATTTTTGGCTCAACAGACTTGTTTCTTCTAGTGGCAATATTACTACAGATCCGGCTGACGTCAACAGGGCTTTTTTAGATTTCTACATTAGCCTCTATACCTCTGAGTACACTTCAAGTTCAGAGTCGAACCTTAAATTATAGAAGTCTAATAGCTTCCTCTCACCCCGAGAGGTTTAGGAAGGTGTTGAACTTATGGGAAAATAGGAAATTCCTGGGCACTAATGAGTGGAAGTATCATATTAGAATCGCCTAGTTCCAGTAGGGAAGGATGTACAGTGGGTACGGAAAGTATTCAGACCCTCTTAAATCTTTCACTCCTTGTTATATTGCAGCCATATGCTAAAAAAAAAAATCAGTTTTTCCTCATCAACGTACACATAGAATGGTTGTTCGTCTATGTGTTGACACCTGAGATGGACTGGCGACCTGTCCAGGGTGTACCCCCGCCTCTCGCCCTATGTGTGCTGGGATAGGCGCAGCAGTCCACTGACCCCGAATTTGGGAATAAGTGGGCAAGAAGATGAATGAATGTACACACAGCACCCCATATGAACAGAAAAACACAGAATTGTTGATATTGCTGATTTATTAAAAACTGAAATATCACATGGTCCTAAGTATTCAGACACTGTGACACTCATATATTTAACTCATATATATAACTCAGGTGCTGTCCATTTTTTCTGATAATCCTTGAGATGGTTTTAAACCTTCATTTGAGTCCAGCTGTGTTTTCTTTAATTATACTGATTGGACTTTATTAGGAAAGTCACACACCTGTCTATATAAGACCTTACAGCTCACAGTGCATGTCAGAGCCAATGAAAATCATGAGATCAAAGGAACTGCCTGAAGAGCTCAGAGACAGATTTGTGGCAAGGTACAGATCTGGCCAAGGTTACAAAAACATTTCTGCAGCACTTAGGGTTCCTAAGAACACAGTAACTTCCATAATCCATAAATGGAAAACATTTGGGATGACCAGAAACCTTCATAGAGCTTGCTGTCTGGCCAAACTGAGATATCGGGGAAGAAGAGCCTTGGTGAGAGAGATAAAGAAAAACCCAAAGATCACTGAGGTTGAGCTCCAGAGATGCAGTCAGGAGATGGGAGAAATAGGCAGAGTGACCGGTGCCTATCCTCAGTGCAAGACACATGAAAAAACACCTCATGGATTCAAAGATAAGGGTTAGGAATTAACCCTTAGAAATAAGACTATCTGATCTGATGAGACCAAGATAGAACATTATGGCCTAAGTGATGTTTGGCACTGCTCATCATTTGTCTAATACAGTCCCAACAGTGAAGCATGATGGAGGCAGCATCATGCTGTTTTTCAGCTGCAGGGACAGGACGACATATTGCAATCGAGGGAAAGATGACTGCGGCCAAGTACAGGGATTTCCTGGATTCTTCCAAATTACTGTTGAATTTTGTCTTCTCCCTCACTCTCTATACTGGACATTATTGTTTCATTGGATGCAGAGAAAACATTTAATAGGGTGGAGTGGTAATACCTGTTTTTCTCTTTGTACAAGATGGGCTTTGACTCTAAATTCATTTCCTGGATTTGACTTTTGTATGCATACCAAGTTTCTTTCTTGCTATTCTATATAGAAATTGAACCTTTGGCTATCTGGCTTCGCAGCCTTGATGTATTGAAAAGGTATTACCCGCCATGGTCAGGTTCATAAACTTTCTTTATGTAGATGATCTGTTGCTGCATACAGAGTATAGTTCTGACCCTCTCTCCCTCCTACCTTTTCTATTTTGTACCAGGTTGGCTGTAAATTGGGGTATAAAATTAAATCTTCAAAATTATTTTGTATTAATCATTTAGACAAATCTCTCCCCATTTCTTCTTTTCATTTAGCTTCAGATCGGTTTAAATATCTGCACATATTTGTGAATTACTCATTTAAATTCATTCATTCATCGTCTAACCTGGTTATTCCCTAATTCGGGGTCATGGGAGTCTGCTACAGCCTATCCCAGCGCACATAGGGTGACAGGCCGGTCGCAGTCCATCGCAGGGCCACATGTAGACAAACAAACATACAAACTCGCACTCTTAACAGGTACAGTCTTGCTAACCATTAAAATTTTTAATTTTTTAAATATTTTATATGACTTTGGACAAATGTAAAACAGACATGGCCAAGTGGAGAAACTTTCTATATCTCTTATTAAAATGTACATTGTATCTTTTTTTAATATATCCCAGTCTGTATTAATAAATCCTTTTTCATTAATTTAGATAAATTATTAAATAGGTTTCTTTGTGGCAATAAGCCAGCTCGTTATAAAAGATCAGCTTTGCAGCTTCCCAAGTCTGAAAGGGTTTTATTACACGCTAATTTATGTTTCTACATCTGAGCATGTAACATTAACCAATTGCTCTGTAGCATCTAAGCTTCTGGTTCTAGCTTAGACATATCTTCCTCTCGCTCCTTGCTTTATCACATCTGTTCTCAGTTCCCTCTCATTCATTCATTCATTCATTCATTCATTCATTCATTCATTCATTCATCTTCTTACCCGCTTATTCCCTAATTCGGGGTCACTGGGGTCTGCTGGTGCCTATCCCAGTGCACACAGGGCGAGAGGCGGGGATACACCCTGGACAGGTCGCCAGTTCATTCACAGGGCAACACAGACAAAACCATTCACACACACATTCACTCCTATGGACATTTTAGAATCACCAATCGACCTAATCTTCATGTTTTTGGACTGTGGGAGGAAACCGAAGTACCCGGAAGAAACCTACGCAAGCGTGGGGAGAACATACAAACGCTGCACAGAAATTGGGACCATCTTGTTGTGAAGAAGGTGCTAACAATATGTTCCCAAATAGACCCTGTAAAATCTACAAAAAAGATTATTTTATAATATGTGGAGCACTATATTAGCTACTATTGAGAACATTACTATTTTTTTTTCTTGTGTGTGTGTGTGTGTGTATTTAGGGACAGTGGTGGCTCAATGGTTAAGGTGATGACTGGTAGATCAGAAAGACCTGGGTTCTAGCCCCACCACCGCCAAGGAAGACCTGGGCTCAAGTCCTGTTGGGTCTTTCTGCACTAGGGGGTGCTGACCCTATGTTCTGACCACCAACTTATTAAGATGGAATATGCAAAGAAAACATTTCACTTTATGTTAACTCTTGTGTTGAGATGAGATTTTTAGATATTTTATTTTATCAGGCATCTTGTCAATTTGTAACCTATGTTATATGTCTGCAAAAATTAAATAAATAAATAATAAAATAAAAAGACTAAGGATTTCTTAGTGTTTGTATAAAAGAGCCACACATACCAGGATTGTCAAACATAATTGGCTTTTGCCCTGCCCATTACGTCACCTTTCACCTTATAAAGCTTGCATCTGTAGCCTAATTATTCTTCACAGCAGGCGGAATTGATGTTGGTCCACATCCTTTCAAAGAAGCATTAAAATGAACAAGAATTATTGTAGATTTTTTTTTTTTACCTTTTGTTAACTTGAAAGCTACTTCCTGCTTGTAAAAAATTACTGGAAGCCTGGACAATCTTCATAAACTATAGAGGAAAAGAAAGAAATCCCTTTGACCCTTTCTTGTCTAAAATGAAAAATGAACAGAGCATTTTTTTCTCAATCTCTTGCACTCAAAAGAACAGTCACCTTTATTTATTTTGCACTTTACATTCATTCATTCATTCATTCATCTTTTAACCTGCTTATTTCCTAATACAGGGTCATGGGGAGAGGTCACTAGTACAACAGAAAACCACACATAGACTAGCAGCTACACACATTTACTCCTATAGGCAATTTATAAATGACCAATGAACCTAATGTATATTGCAATCTCTGCACAGAAGATTTCCCAAAAATTGAACCCGAGACAACCATGCTAACAACTATGCCACCACATACACAGCTGTTAAATATCTCTAAATGAAGTATGTAAGCAAGCCAGAGGCAACAGCGGCAAGGAACCAAAATTCATGCGCATATAGGTAATATTACTAAAATAGAATTCTTTCAGTTTAAGAATATCGCTAAACTTAGGAATATCGCTAAAATTAGGAATATTCTGCCACCAAATGATGCAGTAAAACTACTCCATGCCTTCATCACGTCCAGGCTGGATAATTGTAACACTCCGCTTTCTGGATGTCCAGCAAAGCTTATAAATAAATTTCAGTTAGTTCAGAACGCAGCAGCAAGAGTCCTTACTAGGACCAAGTGATGCAAACTCATCCCCCCTGTTCTATTCACACTGCATTGGCTCCTGGTGAGATTCCGTAAAGATTTTAAAATGCTGTCTGTCAGTGTCACATGTGAATAAAGTTACCGCAGGGGGCAGAGCGTTTTCATGTAATGCCCAAAAGTAATGGAACAGTCTACCAGTTTATGTCCGAGAATCAGACACAGTCTCAATATTTAAGTCTAGATTAAAGACCCATTTATTTAGTCAGGCATTTCAGGGTTAGTCCTCTTTAGATAAAGGAGCAGATCCTGGGGACTTATAGAGATAGAGTATTATGGTGATCTGGTATGTTTGGATGCTGTCCTTCACACTCTCACCCATCACTCGGAGGTGGTCTGGCTGCCTTACATATCAGGGATCCCTCATGTCTGTGCCTCTCTCTGGTTCTCCTTTTAGTTAGGCTGTGCTGTTAGTTTCGCCGGAGTCCTTTCCTGCACTAAACTTTATCAGTATCTTATAACCTCAATACCATTTATACAGCATATAACCATTTTCTATTCACCCCTCTTTCTGTCGAGGTATACGTGCCACCCCACGTATCGTCGTACATCACAACACAAACCATGTATCTGAGAACCATGTCCTCAGACTTGGAAGTTGCATCCCAGCTGCTTCATACTAGACTGCAAACTGCGCAAGTGCACGCTGCGGGTCTTGGCTTGATGTAGTCAACAAGACAATATCACCTGCAAAACACAGAGACGAGATCCTATGGTCCACAAACACCCTACTACCCCCCGTTTGTGCCTGCCTAGAAGTGCAGTCCATAAAAATAATGAACAGGACTGTCGATAGCCAAGGCCAGCCCTTATGGAGTCAGGGAACAAGGCTGACTTATTGCTGGTAATGCAAACGAAGCTCCAAGCTGGACTGCAGCGCGGGTGGAGGTAAAAACTTGAGTCTGGGAGGAGTTCAATGAACCATGGAGAATGATATACAGTGTCACCGGTAATGCTTTTCGAGTTCAATTGATCTAATTGGTGCAGCCTAGCAATTCTGGCCACTAGATAAGAAAAGGATCAGACACTTGCAGTTGAATTTGTTATTCCAGGTACTACCAGATAGCCAGAGTTTTGAGAACGTAGCAGACGTGAAGGCCTACAGTCTCAGGTACTGAGGTTCTAAACTGTTCATGGAGATTTTTGTTTATTCTGTACTTAGTAAGGAGCCAGTACAGTGATGACAGACCAGACTAATATGTTCCTACTTTCTAGTTCTGGTAAGCATCATTTTTGGCCAGCTGGAGTTCATTTTTTAGCCTCTCAGAACAACCACCCAATAAAGCGTTGCATTAATCTAGCTATGAATTCATGAACTACAATATCTGCATTAACCTCGGGAGCATAGGGGGTAAATTAGATATATTTTTAACATGATAAAATGCAGTTTTACAAATGTTAGACATATCACTCAAAGAAAAGTTTGCTGTTAAAAAGCACACCTAGGTTAGCATCCAATTAGGCTGTGATCTGAATTGAACACATACGGTTAGTTTTTCAAATTGGTGGGCTTTACCAGGCTGTGAGAAGATATTTAGATGAGTGTTGACAGCATAGCAATGAAAGCATGTTTTCTAAAAATTATTTCCCATGGTAGCACGTAAAGTGTGAAAAGTAATGGCGCTAGAACTGTGCCATGGAGTACTCCATACTGCAAAGACGTGCGACATGATACCTCTTCATTTACTTTCACAAATTGAATGCATCAGATAAGTATTGTTTAAACAAACTTCCACTTATGCCAATAAAGTTTTCTAATCTATTCAAAAGGATGCCAACACTGAGATCATATAGGACTAAAAAGACCGGAGGCGAATCAGAAAGTGGCAGAGTTGAAGATATTGAGATTTTCATTGGGGGTGACGAGAATGGACTGGAAATGAGTTTATTAGAGGGACAGCACATGTAGGATGTTTTGCAGACAAGGTGAGGCTAGGTTGAGATGGTTTGGACATGTGCAGAGGAGGGACATGCAATATATTGGTAGAAGAATGTTAAGGATGGAGGTGCCATGCAAGAGGAAAAGAGGAAGACCAAGGAGGAGGTGTATGGAGATGGTGAGGGAAGACATGCAGGTAGATGGGGTGAAAGAGGCAGATGCAGAGGACATGGTAATGTGGAGAAGATTGATCCGATGTGGCTTGTATTTTGGATGGATTGTATTTTGGAACTTGACCTTTTTGCTAGATTTTTGACTACTCTCTTTGGATCTCGTTTTTTGGATTTGTCTGCCCTCCTATCCTATTTCCCCAATAAATTCCTATTTGATCTCTGCATCATGCATTCCATTCTTCGTGTGTCTGGTGATTCCTTACAGAATACTTAGCCCACTACAAATCCTGCGGAGATTCGCACTTTGGATGATTTGCTCTCTGCTCTGAACACTCAAGCTCAGCTCATTCTGACTTTTCAGGACCAGGTGCGCACTCTCACCCTGAACGCTACGGCGCAAAATCCACCCCCTCAGGTGGTATCTTCCAACTCTCCGGTGACGTCACTTCCTAGTAAGTTTAATGGCGAACCGAACTACTGCAGCGGCTTTATCCACCAATGCCGCATGTTCTTTAATGAGCAAGCAGCGCGATTCTCCACTGAGGGAAAAAAATGCGCTTTTCTCATTTCCTTGTTAACTGACTGTGCGCTGGAGTGGGCGACGGCGGTTTGGGAATCTGAGGAGCGTCTTCGTACCTCTAGTGAATATTTCTTTTCCCAGTTACGGGAAGTTTTTGAACACCCCTCTGGAGGCTTAGACGTGTCAACTCGCCTTATGCATTTAAAACAAGGGTCGCAATCGGCAGCAGATTATGCCATAACCTTCCGCACATTAGGGGCTCAAAGCGGCATGAATGACGTTGCGCTAAAAGTACTATTCAAGGAGGGGCTTCGTGCCGATTTGCAAGCCGAGTTGGTGTGTCGCGGAGAGAGCGATACATATACTGAGTTCATTAATAGAGCTATACGCATGGATAATCTTTTGCGCAACCACCCCACTCCTAGACTGTTTTCTCCAGCCCCTTATGAACCTCTTCAGTCTTCCAGCCAAGGGGAGGGTGAGCCTATGCAGATCGGTACGTACAAACTTGATCGTGCCGAAAAACTCAGACGAAGACGACTCAGTTTGTGTATGTACTGCAAACAACCAGGACACTTGTGCACTCAGTGCCCCGTGCTATCGTGCAAGAAGCAACCACAAGTAAGTTCTCCCATCTCTACTGTAGCCATGAATGCCGCATTTACTGTACAAATTCATTTACAAGGTGAAACCTTAACAAATAGGTGGACTCAGGTTCAGCCCTGAATTTGATGGATGCCCATCTGGCCAACGAATTACGCCTGCCTACTGAGCCTTGTGACCCTCCACTTCTCATATCAGCTATTGACGGGCATACTATTGGGTCCTTTGTATCTGAGAAAACTAAGCCACTTCAAATTACTATCAATAACCTTCACAAAGAGAAAATAGTGTTCTACCTCGCACATGCACCTAGAACCCCCCTTATTCTGGGCTACCCTTGGCTAGTAAAACACGACCCCGTTATCTCGTGGAAGTGAGGGCAGACTGTCCGATCGTCGCCAGCTTGCATGCAGCACTGCCTGCCCAGAGGCCCAAAGGTGAGCCCAGTCCCCTGTTTTACTTTGTCTACTTTCCCTAGCAATGTTCCTACATGTTACCTGGACCTAGCTGAGGTGTTCAGCAAGGAAAAGGCGGCTGAACTGCCGCCCCTCCGAGACGTTGACTGTCACATATATTTGTTTGAGAACACCACGCCGCCCAAGGGGCGAGTTTGTCCTCTCTCCAGACCAGAGATGGAGACCCTAGACCAATATATTGAGGAGGCTCTAGCAGCAGGTCACATCAGAACATCCACATCTCCCGCGGGAGCTGGTTTCTTCTTTATAGCAAAGAAGGATGGCAGCCTGCACCCTTGCATCGACTACAGAGGTCTTAACAAGGTAACCATTAAGAACCATTATCCACTGCCCTTAGTGCCGTCTGCTCTGGAACAACTAAAGGATGCCCAAGTGTTCACTAAGTTGGACTTACGCAGCACCTACAACCTTGTTCGTATTCAAGAGGGTGACGAATGGAAGACCGCCTTTGTCACCCCTAAGGGGCACTATGAGTACCTGGTCATGCCTTATGGGCTTTGCAATGCTCCAGCAGTGTTTCAAGCATTTATAAATGATGTACTGAGAGAGTTTCTTAATGTGTGTGTCATTGTGTACATTGACGATATCTTGATTTATTCCCAGAACCAGAAACACCTGTTAGAAAACAAACTCTTTGTAAAGGCTGCGAAGTGCGAGTTCCATACGTCTGAGGTAAAGTTCCTAGGATACATTATTAACACCTCTGGCATCTCAATGGAGCCAGGTCGGGTAACGGCTGTAAAGGATTGGCCTACTCCTCGCACTATTAAGGAACTACAGCATTTCCTGGGGTTCGCTAACTTCTACAGACAGTTCATCAGGAACTTTAGTCTCACTGCAGTTCCTTTGACCTCCCTGCTCAAAGGTAAACCTGCAAAATTAAGGTAGACAGAGGCTGCCTCCAAGGCGTTTGACATGCTTAAGTGAAAGTGTACGTCTGACCCCATGCTCCAGCACCCTGACCCTAGTCTTCCTTTTGTGGTGGAGGTGGACGCCAGCAATCAGGGAATCGGGCGGTGTTGTTGCAAAGACATGGGGTCCCTCCAAAATTGCACCCTTGCGCATTCTTCTCTAGAAAACTAACACCCGCAGAGGCCAACTACGACATGGGAAATAAGGAGTTGCTGGCAATTAAGGAGGCGCTGTTAGAATGGAAGCACTGGCTAGAGGGTAGCACTCAGCCTTTCACAGTGCTTACTGACCACAAGAAATTGGAATACGTGAAGGGGGCTCATCGCTTGAACGCTCGTCAAGCCTGTTGTACTTTGTTCTTTTCACGATTTGATTTTGTTGTCACTTACAGGCCGGGGTCGAAGAATGGGAAAGCAGATGCCCTCTTGCGCAGGCATGATCCGATGGATCTGGAGGAGGGTTCTAAGACTATCCTCAACCCTAGTGTGGTAGTGGCCCCAGTTCTATCGGAATTGGCGGAGGAAATAAGGATAGCCGGAGAACGCCAATCTTCCCCACGCAGCACCCCGCCTGGTAAGACCTTTGTATGTCCAGAGTTTAGAAATCGACTGATGACATGGGCTCATACTTCTATTAGCACTGGTCACCCCAGTGTGAAGAGGACTCATGAGCTGCTAGCGGCACAGTATTGGTGGCCTCACATGTTGGAGGAGGTGAAAACTTATGTTCTCTCGTGTGCAGTATGCGCCCAGGCTAAGAACCCACGTCATCTACCTGAGGGATTGTTACATCCTCTACCTGTGCCTGAGAGGCCTTGGTCACACATTGCTCTCGACTTTGTCACGGACCTGCCACCCTCTGAAGGCCACACTGCAGTAATGACAGTAGTAGACAGGTTTTCTAAATTCTGTCGGCTAGTCCCCTTAAAAAGCCTTCCTTCAGCTTCTGAGACCGCTAACCTTTTGTTTCATAATGTTTTTAGAGTGTATGGGCTACCTGAGGACATTGTCTCCGACCGCGGCCCTCAGTTCACTTCCCGAGTATGGACGGAGTTTTGCAAGCGTCTTGACGTAAATGTCAGCTTCTCTTCGGGGTACCACCCGCAGTCCAACGGACAGGCCGAGCACTTGAATGAGAAGCTGGGGCGCTACCTGAGAACCTATTGCTCGAAGGACCAACACCGCTGGAACGAGTTCTTGCCCTGGGCGGAATATACCCAGAAATCCCTTAGACCTGCAGCAACTGTATTAACGCCCTTTCAGTGTGTTCTAGGGTACCAGCCTCTCCTGTTTCCTTGGTCGGGATAGCCATAGCAGCCCGGACAAAGAGTATGGCTGTCAACCCGGCATTTGAGGCTAAACCTTCCCAGCAGGAAACTCAGCCCCAAATACATTGGCCCTTTCAAGGTTGTGCGACGGATCAACGAGGTATCGTACAAATTACAACTACCTGAGCACATGCGAGTTAACCCCACTTTCCATGTCTCCCTTCTGAAGCCCTATGTGCCCCCCGTCAACCCGGAGGAGACGCCACCAGAAAGGCCAGCGCCCATAGAGTTGGAGGACGGGCAAGCTTACATCGTTCAGGAGATCCTCAGTTCTAGACGGGGGTGGGGCGGATTGCTGTACCTGGTGGACTCGGAGGGCTTTGGCCCTGAGGAGCAATCTTGGCTGCAGGCATCGGACATCCTGGACCCCTCGTTGCTGCAGGACTTTCACGCTCGACACCCTGAGCTTCCCGGTCCCTGTCCCAGGGGTCGCCCAAGACAATCGCCAAGAGGCGCTCCTAGGGGAGGGATACTGTAAGGACTGGAATTCCGGAGGACCGCCTGCAGAGGGCACCCTCGCCCGAGTTTTAGCAAACTGTTTCCTGTTACTGTCATTAGACACCTATTAGTTACACCTATTTAAGCAGGTGGTTTAGCAGAGAACATTTGCGAAGTATTGTTGCCCTAGGCCTTACTAAGCATTCTGTGAACTTTGGATTGGATTGTATTTTGGAACTTGACCTTTTTGCTAGATTTTTGACTACTCTCTTTGGATCTCGTTTTTTGGATTTGTCTGCCCTCCTATCCTATTTCCCCAATAAATTCCTATTTGATCTCTGCATCATGGATTCCACTCTTCGTGTGTCTGGTGATTCCTTACATTCATTTATCATTAGAATATCTGCAGACTTGTCAGAGACTTTAACTTGCTTTGGATCCACAAAGTGGCATAGAATTGTGAGGTAGAAAATTTTTTTAATTTTATAAATAAAAAAAATGAAAAGTGTAGTGTGCTAAAGTATTCATCCCCCCTCCCCGAGGCAAAACCCCCTTTTGCTGCAATTACAGCTGCAAGTCCTTTGAGGTAAGTGTCTCTACCAGCTTTGCACAATTAGAGACTGAAATCTTTGCACAGTCTTCACTGCAAAACAATTCAAGCTGAGTCAGATTAGATGGAGAGGTCTGGACTTTGACTGGGTCATTCCAACACAAATATGTTTCATTTTAAACCATTCCATTGTAGCCTTGGATTTAGTGATGGTCTGGTTGCCTTACAAATCAGGGATCCCTCATGTCTGTGCCTCCCTCTGGTTCTCCTTTTAGTTAGGCTGTACTAGTTAGTTTGGCCGGAGTCCTTTCCTGCACTAAACTCCATTAGTATCCTACAACCTCAATACCATTTACAATCCCATTTCCAGCCACCAGAACTGTTTTCTCTTACACATACACATACATCAATTTCTGTTTAACCCAAATGAGGATGGGTTCCCTGTTGAGTCTGGTTCCTCTCAAGGTTTCTTCCTAACCCCACTCTAGGGAGTATTTCCTTGCCACTGTTGCCTCGGCTTGCTCATCAGGGACAAACTCATCATTCATCTGTTTATCATTCATTCTGTAAAGCTGCTTTGAGGCAATAACTGTTGTAAAAAGCGCTATACAAATAAAACTGAATTGAATTGAATTGATGTATAGGGTCGTTGGAAGGTGAATCTCCGCCCCAGTCTCAAGTGTTTTGCAGACTCCATCAGGTTTTCTTACTGGATTGCCCTGTATATGGCTCCATCCATCAACTCTGACAAGCTTCCCGGTCCCTGCTGAAGAGAAGCAGCCCCAGAGCATGATGCTGGCACCACCATGTCATTGACAGGGAGTATGGTGTGTTCAGGGTGATGTGCAGTGTTAGTTTCCACCACACATGGCGCTTTGCATTTAGGCCAAAAAGTAAAATTTTGGTCTCATCTGACCAGAGCACTTTCTTCTACATGTTTGCTGGGTCACTCAAATGGCTTCTGGCAAACTGCAGAACTTTCTTCTTGTTAATTTATACATAGTCACCATGGGCCTCTTGGCTGCATCTCTGATCAGTGCTCTCCTTTTTCGGCATGTTAGTTTAGGTGTATGAACATGTCTCGGTTGGTTTGCAGTTGTGCCATATTCTTTCCATTTGCAGATGATGGACTGAACAGTGGTCCATGAGATGTTTAAAGCTTGGGAAATCTTTTTATAGCTTAACCCTGCTTTAAATTTCTCCACAACTTTATCCCTGACCAGTGTGGTGTGTTCCTTGGACTTCATGATGCTGTTTGCTCCACAATATTCTCTTAACAAACCACAGATGCCGTCCCAGAACAGCTGTGTTTATACTGAGATTAAATTGCACACAGGTGGATTCTATTTAGTCATTAGTTCAACATTCGATCACTCAGCAATCATTGGGCAACTTCTGAAGACATTTGGATGAACACAGAGAAAAAAGGGCTGAATACTTTTGCACACTGCACTTTAAATTTTTTATTTGTAAAAGAAAATTGAATTTAATTCTATGCCACTTTGTGTTGGTTTTTCACATAACATTCTATTCAAATATATTTATGTTTGTAGTCATAATGTGAGAAACCCAGCCATTAGGGTTGCACAAGCCAGTGCATTCTTAGTGCCGGTCCCAAGCCCGGATAAATGGGGAGGGTTG